>JANIIK010000306.1:150000-224814 GCA_027704905.1 Muraenolepis orangiensis
CTCCCCCCTCCATCTCTCCACCCCTCTCTCTCTCCCTCCATCTCTCCACCCCTCTCTCCCTCCATCTCTCCACCCCTCTCTCTCTCCCTCCCTCTCTACACCCCTCCCCCCTCCATCTCTCCACCCCTCTCTCCCTCCATCTCTCCACCCCTCCTCTCCTCCCTCCCTCTCTACACCCTCCCCCCTCCATCTCTCCACCCCTCTCTCCCTCCCTCTCTCCACCCCTCCCCCTCCATCTCTCCTCCCCTGTCTCCCTCATCCTTCCATCATCCACTCACCCAGGCGTTTGTTTCTCTTCTATTTTGAATATCCTGTCTTTCTGACTGTGATTCACTACACGCTTGTGTTGTTGTCTTTGAGAAGGGATTTTGTTGGCTGGTGGATTAGACAAAGCAGGAGTTCATCTGTTAACTCACGAATGTCACGAGTCCTTGATGACTTCTTGCCAAATGATAATCTCCTACCTAGTTCCACTCATCATGAGGGAATACATTTCCTCTCACACACACACACACACACACACACACACACACACACACACTGACCAGCCAAAGGTAAAACCCGGGGTGGATTAACTACCATGGAGGATTTGGATGATTGTTTTCATCTTTAATCTCAGCAGAGCTCATCATTTATTTTGTATAGCGTTTCATCAAACTAAACGCACCCTATTGAAAAAATATATATATTACGATCATATTGTTATTAATATTAATATTATTATTATTATTATAATTATAATGATAGAGTTCTTAATGAATTAAACTGTCTTATACTACCTAACTGCTATGTTACGTTTCTATGTATTTATTTTTAACAAGACATGATTCAACAAGACATGATTACTGGTGGAAAGTAATCTGTGTTGGACTAAGACACCAGGATTAATAATCCATCTACAGATTTAGGGCTCAATCTTCCCTGTAACGTGTTACAAGGGGGAGAGAAGGGTAGGTGACAAAGAAAGGGGGAGAGAGAAGGGTAGGTGAGGAAGAGAGGGAGAGAGAAGGGTGGGTGAGGAAGAGAGGGAGAGAGAAGGGTGGGTGAGGAAGAGAGGGAGAGAGAAGGGTGGGTGAGGAAGAGAGGGAGAGAGAAGGGTGGGTGAGGAAGAGATGAAGAGAGGGCGGGGTGAGGAGGAGGGGCAAAGAGAGAAGGGTAGGGGAGGAAGAGAGAGGGCAAGAGAGAAGGGTAGGTGAGGAAGAGAGCCAGGCCCGGAAAGAGGTTCCGTCAGCGAGCGCCCGGTGGCCGGGTTAGCCACTGAGCCTGGTCGGGCATAGCCCGAAAAAGCAACGTGGCCACTTCTCCTTCCCGCGGACCCACCACCTACGGGAAGAACCGCTGGGGTCGGGTGCACTGCCAGTTAGGTGGCAGTGAAGGCAGGGGGCCTCGACGGACCAAACCCAGCCAACAGAGACTGGCTTTGGGGACGTGGAATGTCACCTCTCTGGGGGGGAAGGAGCCTGAGCTTGTGCGGGAGGTGGAGCGCTACCAATTAGATCTGGTGGGGCATACCTCTACGCACAGCACTGGCTCTGGAACTAAACTCCTGGATAGGGGTTGGACTATTTCCTTCTCTGGAGTTGCTCAGGGTGTGAGGCACTGGGCGGGTGTGGGGATACACACAAGTCCCCGGCTGAGTGCCGCATTGTTGGAGTTTACCCCGGTTTGTGCCTATGCACCAAACAACAGTTCGTAATATCCCGCCTTCTTGCACACCCTGGATGGAGTCCTGCATGGGGCTCCTGAAGGGGACTCCATAGTCCTCCTGGGAGACGCACACGTGGGCAACGATGGGGAAACTTGAACTTGAACCGGAGTTGATTTTTGTAATTGGATTTCTGTGCTAGTCATGGATTGGCCATAACAAACACCATGTTCAAAAGTGTACATGGTACCAGAGTACCTTAGGCCGAAGGTCAATGATCGATTTTGTTATCGTGTCATCTGGCCTGAGGCCGCATGTTTTGGACACTCGGATGAAGAGAGGGGCAGAGCTGTCAACCGATCACCATCTGGTGATGAGTTGGGTAAGATGGCGGGGAAGCCTCTGGACAGACCTGGTAAGGCCAAACGTGTAGTGCGGGTGAACTGGGAACGTCTGGTGGATGCCCCTGTCCGGGAGACCTTCAACTCCCACCCCCGGCAGAATTTTTCGGGCATCTCTGTGGAAGCTGGGGGCATTGAGCCAGAGTGGTCTTTGTTCAAAGCTTCTATTGCCGAAGCTGCGGTTGAGAGCTGTGGCCTCAAGGTCATTGGTGGGGGGGAAACCTTCGGATTGAGGGGCGGCAACCCTCGGACTTCGTGGTGGACACAGGTGGTCAGAGAAGCCGTCCGGCTGAAGAAGGAGGCCTTCCGGGCTATGTTATTCTGTGAGACTCCGGACTCAATTGCGAGGTATCGACAGGCCAAGAGGACGGCAGCCTCGGCTGTAGCGGAGGCAAAGCAGCAGGTGTGGGAGGAATTCGGAGAAGCCATGGAGAAAGACTTTCAGTCGGCGCCAAAGCGTTTCTGGCAAACAATCCGGCTTCTCAGGAGGGGGAAGCGTGGATCCATCCAAGCTGTGTACAGTAAGGGTGGGACATTGCTGACCTCAACTGAGGAGGTGATCGGGCGGTGGAAAGAACACTTTGAGGAACTTCTTAACCCAACTACACCCTCAACGGTAGAGACAGAGCTGGAGGACGAAGGACGGCAAACATCAATCTCCCTGGAGGAAGTCACTGCGGTAGTCAAACATCTCCGCAGTGGCAAAGCCCCAGGGGTTGATGAGATCCGTCCAGAAATGCTCAAGGCTCTGGGTGTTGAGGGGCTGTCATGGATGACACGTCTTTTCAACATTGTGTGGAAGTCTGGGACAGTGCCTGAGGGGATGGTGGTACCCCTGTTCAAAAAGGGTGACCAGAGGGTGTGTGCCAATTACAGGGGTATCACATTACTCAGCCTCTCTGGGAAAGTCTACTCCAAGGTGCTGGAAAGGAGGGTTCGGCCGATAGTCGAACCTCAGATTGAAGAAGAACAATGCGGATTCCGCCCTGGTCGTGGAACAATGGACCAGCTTTTCACTCTTGCAAGGATCCTGGAGGGGGCTTGGGAGTATTCCCATCCAGTCTACATGTGTTTTGTGGATTTGGGGAAGGCATATGATCGGGTCCCTCGGGAAATACTGTGGGGGGTGCTGCGGGAGTACGGGGTGCAGGGGTCACTATTGAGGGCCATCCAATCTCTGTACTCCCAAAGCAAGAGCTGTGTCCGGATTCTCGGTAGTAAGTCGGGCCGGTTCTCAGTGGGTGTTGGCCTCCGCCAGGGCTTTGTCACCCATCCTGTTTGTGATTTTCATGGACAGGATTTCAAGGCGCAGTCATGGAGGGGAGGGGTTTCAGTATGGTGGGCTCAGGATTGAATCGCTGCTGTTTGCAGATGATGTGGTCCTGTTTGCGTCATCAGTATGTGACTTTCAGCACTCACTGGATCAGTTTGCAGCAGAGTGTGAAGCGGCTGGGTTGAGGATCAGATGGTTTCGGGCATCTAGTAATGATGCTTCCTGGTCGCCTCCCGAGGGAGGTTTTCCAGGCACATTCAACTGGGAAGAACCAGGCAGGGACAGGCAGAGGCTTAGTCAGGGACAGGCAGTAGATCGGGAACCAGGCAGGGACAGGCGGAGGCGTAGTCAGGGACAGGCAGTAGATTGGGAACCAGGCAGGGCAGACGAACCAGGCAGGGACAGGCAGAAGCGTAGTCAAGGACAGGCGGCAGATCGGGAACCAGGCAGGGACAGGCAGAGAAGTAGTCAGGGACAGGCAGTAGATCGGGAACCAGGCAGGGACAGGCGGAGGCGTAGTCAGGGACAGGCAGTAGATCGGGAACCAGGCAGGGCAGACGAACCGGCAGGGACAGGCAGAGGCGTAGACGCGACAGGCAGCAGATCGGGAACCTGGCAGCGACAGGTGGACGCGTACTCAGGTACAGGCAGAGGATCAGGAACAGGAATCAGAACGCTGGAATGTCTGCATAGTCCGGATACGCTGGAGAGTCTGTGTCATCAGGAACAATCTCAAGTCAAGTCACGTCAAGTTTATTGTCACTTCACAGTTTACAGTGAGTATAAAGCAGTGAGTGAAAATCTTATGTGCAATACCAGACAACAGACAGCAGTTATAAAAATAAGATAAAAATTTATAAAAATAGAATAAAACAGAAAAGTGGCAAAGTATGAGTGTGCGGGCGTCGGCTTAAGTAGGCAGGTTGATTACAATCAACCTGCGAGTGTGGGGAAGACGTGGATGAGGGTTGATGCTGCCCTCAAGTGGAGGCATGGTGAATAGCCATTGTGACACAATGCAATGAAATGTAGGTTTTTTATCTTTGGTTGTGTAACTGTGTGTTACCTATGCTATCACATACAGTACATGGATGTACTGTTTTACTGGCTGACAGTCTCGCTGCTAACCTAACATATCTATCGCTGCGCTCTGTCTTCAGATCCAGATTTTAAAGCCCTTGGAGATCTCCCTCCCCTGCCTTGTGAGTATCAACTAACTGTCTGTGGGTCTGCAGTGTACTAGGCCCAGTATATTCTGTACATGTGTAGATGTTCTATGTAGCGGGGGCCCCAAAGGGCTATCATCATCCTCATCATCACCATCATCATCATCTCATCATCAACAACAACTTTGTTTTGTTTATTTTATTGTACATATTTTTATTGTTATGGTGTTTTTGAGATTTATACTGTGGGAAGGAATCAGAGTAAGTATTCCTATGTAGTTACAAATCCTTACAATCTTGTATCTTGTATCTTGTATCTTGTATCTTGTATCTTGTATCTTGTCACCTTCATATCCGTCATCTCCTCCTTTTTAGTCCCATCAGGGCCTGGTTACATATCTGCTTAGACCTCCTATGCTGCTATAGTGGCAGTACAACCCAGTGTGGTTGACTGAACGTTTTGTGTATCTCTGTTCTTCCCCTCTCCCCCAGTTTGTGACTTTGAGTTGGCCGGTCCTGAGGGCTTCGTGGAGTCGGCCCAGATATCGGTAGAGGGTCGGGCCCTGCAGACCGAGGCTGTGGACTGCAGGTGGTACATCCGGGCTCCGCCCAAAGCCAAGGTCAGCATGGGAGATTGTTCTGCCGTTGGCGGTGATGTGGTTGACGTTGGTGTCTTCTTCTGCATATTGCATGATTGTGCTTAAGTTGTACTTCTTGCACAGTTTTGTCAACACTGCATTCATTCCTGCACAGTAATAACACATCCACGTGTTAGGTGGTGGACAAGGTTTGGTGGAAACCAAGGTTCCACGGACCGGAATGAATGAATGCTAGATTAGAGTCGTATTCGTATGAAGTAGTATATAGTATAGTATAAAGTATAAAATATATAGTATAGTTTATAGTGTTGTTAGTATAGCATAGTGTAGTATAGTATAGTATTGTTGTTGAAATTCATACTAAGGGAGGGAATGTGGAGTGAGCTTCCCATTGTACTGAATGTTGAATGTTGAGTGACACGACTCCTCCGGCTCCGCCCCCAGATCTACCTGCGTTTCCTGGAGTACGAGATGCACAACTCCAACGAGTGCAAGCGTAACTTCGTGGCGGTGTACGACGGCGGCGGCTCCGTGGAGCACCTGAAGAACAAGTTCTGCTCCACGGTGGCCAACGACGTGATGCTGGGCGGCTCCGTGGGCGTGGTCCGGCTTTGGGCCGACGAGGGCAGCCGCAAGAGTCGCTTCAAGATCCTCTTCACCACCTTCCACTCGCGTGAGTCGCGCCCGCGCAGGCCACCGTTAGCTCACGTGATGTTAGCCCATGGGAACGCTAGCTCTTAGCTCGCCTGAGGGTAGCTTGCGTGATGTACGTTTCTTTTCAGAGGGCGGTTGTTGTGCCCCCGCGCTCTAATTGATCCCAGGTGTTTCCCATCATAATCAGGCCGGCTGAGGCCAATGAACACCTGGGATCTACCCTACTTTAGGCTGTCGAAGACCGACGTCGGGGCTTGACCATTGCGCACCTTACTGAGAACCTTATGGCTCCCCCCCCCCCCCCCCCGCTCCAAGGCCCCTCTCCCCGTTCCCCCCTCTGGACCATCTCCCCGTGTCGACCAGTATCCTATCCTATCCTACCTTGTTGTGTTTTTGAGTTTGTGGATATTTTTCAGTAAAGACATTTTCCGTTGTTTTGGTTGTCCTGTGTCTCTTCTTCTGGGTTCTCTGGCACATTTGGCTGGCCGGTCTCGTTGGGTCCTAACAGAGGTGGGGGGACCAATGACTAAATAGCTAAAAGTATTATTCTTTAAATCTTGCCCCTTCGTGTTTTTATTGATGTTTTTATTGTGAACGGTATTTTTACTATTTAATATAGTGTTTTAGAATATTCCTACTGCGGAGGGAATGAGGAGTAAGCATTCCATTGGACTTGTTGCAAATACAAATACTGAGTCTTGAATCTTGTCAGACAGTCCCGCATTAAGTTTGGAACCGCTGTTGTTTTTGCTCTCCCCCTGCGTATTGGGTGCTAACTCTTTGTATTTTTCTTGCCTCACATTCACATCATGTCACATCCCTCTGGTTCAATCCCCCCGGTGGCGTCGGTGGGCAGCTCCTTGTGAGGGAGACACGTTCTTCTGCCACAGTAACATGTGCATCAACAACACGCTGGTGTGCAACGGGATCCAGAACTGTGTCTACCCCTGGGATGAGAACCACTGTAAAGGTAGTCCACTGAACCCTGCTGTACCCCCCGTGGCTCTCAATACTCTTATTTTTCTTTATTCTGTCATTTATTTTGGACATATATACAGTATATATATATATATATACAGTATATATATATATATATATATATACTGTATATATTGCAGCTATTTCACTTATCTTCCTATTTTCCTTTTCTTTTTTTTCAATCGTGCTAAAACTATTCCTATTCATAGACAATTGGACAGACAGAGAGACAGACAGACAGCCAGCCAGACAGACAGACAGACAGACAGACAGACAGACAGACAGACAGACAGACAGACAGACAGACAGACAGACAGCCAATTAACAAGGGGAAATGAAGGTGTTAAAGTGTTACCTCCCTGGTTGTACATATAGCCAGAAAAAGGATATAGCGTGTGATATGGCCTTCACGTGATTGGCTGAGCTTTGCTCCCGTCCTCCTATCAGAGAACAGGAAGGCGAGTATCCTGGACAACACCAACCTGACCATCATGGGCGTGACCTGTGGCCTGGTGCTTATCCTGCTTGTCATCTCCGTGGTCATCCAGGTCAAACAGCCACGCAAGAAGTACATCGTCCGCAGGTTGGGACTCTGGACATGCGTTTGTTCCATGACTTGAGATTCCTTGTTTTGTTTTGTTGTCTGAAATTGTTTCCGGAAAGATAAATAATTTCCAGCAACTGCTCATACAAATACACACTCTTAACAGAAGGTAAGAACTAAAATCCCCCTTTAACAACTACTGTTACTTAAAAAAACATGCCTCAACATTTTAATAAACTAACTTTGATTTCAAACTAGCAAACAACTAATTAGTTGTTCATTATTACAAAGTTTCAGTCAACCTTGTTCTTCTCATGAATAATTTTACAAATTGGTAACAAATTGGGTTTGCACTTCTATCCAAACATCTAATTGGAGTGGAAGATTGAAATGATCACCCAGACTTTTTGAAAGCTCTTCTGTCGTCCGTCCAGGGACGACTTGGACCCCGCCTTGCTGCAGCCGGGGTTGGAACCGCCGCACTACGAGCTCTGCACGCTGCGCCGCGGCCTGTCCTACGACATCCCCGACACTGATGACGCCGTCGCCGACGACGACCGCTTCCACAAGCTGCGCCATTCGTCCTCCCGCTGCATCCGTGACCACCACTGCGGCTCACAGCACGGGAGCCGCAGCAACCTGAGTCTGAGGGACTTGACCGATGGAGGCGGGGCTCTGGGTCTGGCTCCGCCCACTCCTCCTCCACCACCGCCGTTGCCCCCGGCCATGGCGTTGGCCCAGCAGTCGCCGCATGGCGGTCTGTCGCACCACACTGCGACATTGTGCCACCGCAGTGTCATGGTGATGAACCACGATGAGGTGGGCGAGGAGGAGGACGAGGAGGAGGAAGAGGAAGAGGAGGAGGAGGAGGATGAGGAGCTGATGATAGAGGACGATGGCGTGCATCACAGAGCGCCACATCGTCACCACCACCCCGGGAAGCAGTTACACCACCAGGGCTTCTTCTCTGGCATGGAGTAGAGCCACGCCCACCGTAGCTTGTCCAACGATTTCTAGATGGAGGTGATGGAGGAGGAGGAGGAGAAGAGGTGGTGGAGGAGGAGGAGGAGGAGGAGTATAGCGCACATTAGACAGAGGGCCGGTGGTCTCACTCCCCGACTGTGGATGTGATGGGGCTTTAGCAAAGTGCCGTCAAATAGTTGGACATTTCAAACACAGTCCTGCAAACAGCGGAGCTGAAAGTCTGGCAGCAAGCCTCTCACGGGCAGAAGGAGGAGGAGCCAAGCCTCTCCCGGGCAGAAGGAGGAGGAGCCAAGCCTCTCCCGGGCAGAAGGAGGAGCCAAGCCTCTCACGGCAGAAGGAGGAGCCACTAAGCTAAGGGCAATACTAAGCACTCCCTGAGACCTTTTTGCTCAGAAAAACTCAAATGAAAAGTAACAAATAAAATAATAAAAATCTTGATCTCTAACTGCTTTTAGCATTTCATCCTTCCATACCATACATTTGTTTTGCCACCCGCAAACAACAAAACTACAAGTAACTATGTTTATTTTTAACTTTAATGATGTGATTAATCTGTGATTAATCTGATTTATCACAGAATTTTATTGTTTTTAATCTGTTTAAATATTTTGATCTATTGACAGCACTAATATATCAATTGATATACCCATACGGACTTCCAACACATCAATATCGTAGCAACTGAATGTAAGTACATAAAGAATGTATATTTGAATTATGCAAGGAATGAACAATGACAGGTTGTCTTGTTGTTCCTTACTTAACCCCAGTGGTGTTTAGTGACAAGTTTGTCACGAAGGGATAGTTCGGTGGGACCCAGAACGCAGACCAAGACACAGTGGAGCTATAACGTATCGCTTTATTAAGCAAAAAACAACACAAGAGTGAACGGGGACAGGCAAGGGGTCCGGATACTGTGGTGTTATTGTTAATAGGTGTGCGTTTATACAACACAGAGTACAGGCCACCGTAGTGACGTCACGGCCGGGTACGCTAGAGCAGGCTAGGCTAGGAGCGGAGCGAGACGGCTGTATGTGGAGCTAGCAATAAAAGACACTTACAATCAAACACAGAGGACTCACATGTATGCCTGTGAAATAACACGACATGGTGTCAGAAGTCCTGTGAGTGAAGTGTTAAAAGTTAGTCGGAAAATAAGTGTCATTTGGAGCTGGTTGATGGCGAGAAGGGAGGACGAACAGCATGGTTGATAATGCTGATGCGGGAGCAGCTACAGCCCAGAGAGCAGCGCCAGGCTCAAGTGCTACGTTCAGCATCCAGCCTCCTGAGTCCTTTGACTTTTCAAAGCCGCAAGAGTGGGCCAAATGGATACGCAGGTTCGAACGATTCCGTCTGGCACGTAACCTGAATGCTAGCTCTGAAGAGAATCAAGTCAACACGCTAATATATTGCATGGGAGATGAGGCGGATGATATTTTACGTGGACTAAATCTGACAGACGATCTAGGACGTACTTACCAAGGAGTGCGCAATGGATTACAGGGTTTCTTCATAGTCAAGAAAAATGTCATCTACGAGCGTGCCAAATTTAAAATGTGCAAGCAGGGAGAATGTGAAAAAGTGGACTCATTTGTGACGGCACTGTATGCGCTGGCGGAGCATTGTACAGACAGAGTGCTACATGATGAGCTTATTCGCGACAGGCTTGTCGTCGAACTGATGGATAAGCGGCTGTCCCAACGCCTGCAACTGGACCCGGACTTGACCCTGGAAAAGGCAATAAACATGGCGAGGCAGAGTGAAGAGGTGAAACAACAGCAATCTTCTCTGCGAGGGGACACCAGGACAGAGACAAGTGATGCTACATCTGTGGACAGAGTGTTTAAGAGCAGTAGCAGGACATATGCTAGAAATAAACCTCAACAGGCTAACGGCTACCCAATAGTGCTAAAACTATTCCTATTCATAGACAATTGGACAGACAGAGAGACAGACAGACAGACAGACATACAGACAGACAGACAAACAGACAGACAGACAGAAAGACAGACAGCCAGCCAGCCAGCCAGCCAGACAGACAGACAGACAGACAGACAGACAGACAGACAGACAGACAGACAGACAGACAGACAGACAGACAGACAGACAGACAGACAGACAGACAGACAGACAGACAGACAGCCAATTAACAAGGGGACATGAAGGTGTTAAAGTGTTACCTCCCTGGTTGTACATATAGCCAGAAAAAGGATATAGCGTGTGATATGGCCTTCACGTGATTGGCTGAGCTTTGCTCCCGTCCTCCTCCTATCAGAGAACAGGAAGGCGAGTATCCTGGACAACACCAACCTGACCATCATGGGCGTGACCTGTGGCCTGGTGCTTATCCTGCTTGTCATCTCCGTGGTCATCCAGGTCAAACAGCCACGCAAGAAGTACATCGTCCGCAGGTTGGGACTCTGGACATGCGTTTGTTCCATGACTTGAGATTCCTTGTTTTGTTTTGTTGTCTGAAATTGTTTCCGGAAAGATAAATAATTTCCAGCAACTGCTCATACAAATACACACTCTTAACAGAAGGTAAGAACAAAAATCCCCCTTTAACAACTACTGTTACTTAAAATGCCTCAACATTTTTAATAAACTAACTTTGATTTCAAACTAGCAAACAACTAATTAGTTGTTCATTATTGTTGTCACATTAGACAGAGGGCCGGTGGTCTCACTCCCCGACTGTGGATGTGATGGGGCTTTAGCAAAGTGCCGTCAAATAGTTGGACATTTCAAACACAGTCCTGCAAACAGCGGAGCTGAAAGTCTGGCAGCAAGCCTCTCACGGGCAGAAGGAGGAGGAGCCAAGCCTCTCCCGGGCAGAAGGAGGAGGAGCCAAGCCTCTCCCGGGCAGAAGGAGGAGCCAAGCCTCTCACGGCAGAAGGAGGAGCCACTAAGCTAAGGGCAATACTAAGCACTCCCTGAGACCTTTTTGCTCAGAAAAACTCAAATGAAAAGTAACAAATAAAATAATAAAAATCTTGATCTCTAACTGCTTTTAGCATTTCATCCTTCCATACCATACATTTGTTTTGCCACCCGCAAACAACAAAACTACAAGTAACTATGTTTATTTTTAACTTTAATGATGTGATTAATCTGTGATTAATCTGATTTATCACAGAATTTTATTGTTTTTAATCTGTTTAAATATTTTGATCTATTGACAGCACTAATATATAAATTGATATACCCATACGGACTTCCAACACATCAATATCGTAGCAACTGAATGTAAGTACATAAAGAATGTATATTTGAATTATGCAAGGAATGAACAATGACAGGTTGTCTTGTTGTTCCTTACTTAACCCCAGTGGTGTTTAGTGACAAGTTTGTCACGAAGGGATAGTTCGGTGGGACCCAGAACGCAGACCAAGACACAGTGGAGCTATAACGTATCGCTTTATTAAGCAAAAAACAACACAAGAGTGAACGGGGACAGGCAAGGGGTCCGGATACTGTGGTGTTATTGTTAATAGGTGTGCGTTTATACAACACAGAGTACAGGCCACCGTAGTGACGTCACGGCCGGGTACGCTAGAGCAGGCTAGGCTAGGAGCGGAGCGAGACGGCTGTATGTGGAGCTAGCAATAAAAGACACTTACAATCAAACACAGAGGACTCACATGTATGCCTGTGAAATAACACGACATGGTGTCAGAAGTCCTGTGAGTGAAGTGTTAAAAGTTAGTCGGAAAATAAGTGTCATTTGGAGCTGGTTGATGGCGAGAAGGGAGGACGAACAGCATGGTTGATAATGCTGATGCGGGAGCAGCTGCAGCCCAGAGAGCGGCGCCAGGCTCAAGTGCTACGTTCAGCATCCAGCCTCCTGAGTCCTTTGACTTTTCAAAGCCGCAAGAGTGGGCCAAATGGATACGCAGGTTCGAACGATTCCGTCTGGCACGTAACCTGAATGCTAGCTCTGAAGAGAATCAAGTCAACACGCTAATATATTGCATGGGAGATGAGGCGGATGATATTTTACGTGGACTAAATCTGACAGACGATCTAGGACGTACTTACCAAGGAGTGCGCAATGGATTACAGGGTTTCTTCATAGTCAAGAAAAATGTCATCTACGAGCGTGCCAAATTTAAAATGTGCAAGCAGGGAGAATGTGAAAAAGTGGACTCATTTGTGACGGCACTGTATGCGCTGGCGGAGCATTGTACAGACAGAGTGCTACATGATGAGCTTATTCGCGACAGGCTTGTCGTCGAACTGATGGATAAGCGGCTGTCCCAACGCCTGCAACTGGACCCGGACTTGACCCTGGAAAAGGCAATAAACATGGCGAGGCAGAGTGAAGAGGTGAAACAACAGCAATCTTCTCTGCGAGGGGACACCAGGACAGAGACAAGTGATGCTACATCTGTGGACAGAGTGTTTAAGAGCAGTAGCAGGACATATGCTAGAAATAAACCTCAACAGGCTAACGGCTACCCAGCCAAGCCACACAGTGCCCAATACTTGAAGTGAAATGTCATTCATGTGGGAAGATGGGACATAACAAGCGTGTGTTTAAGTCATCCAAATCTGTACATGAGGTTGAAGAGGACTATTCCTGCTCCTGTGAAGAAGACGAGGACTGTATGTTCTTAGGCAGCATCACAGCTGATGGTGAGCCATGGATGGTCAGCATAGACATCGGTGACAGTCATGTGCCATTCAAAATAGACACCGGTGCTGATGTTACAGTGATGCCTCACACTGTATTCCAAGAGATTTACAGAGACAAAAATCCACCTACCCTCCGGAAGTCAACTAAGCCACTGATGGGACCTGGGAGGAGTCCACTAGATGTTGTGGGCGTCGCCACGCTGTTGCTGAGGAGGGGAGAGAAAGAGGTGTTGGAGGATGTGTATGTCACTCGACACCTGCATACAGCGATGCTGGGGAGGCCTGCTATCGGTAAGATGGAGCTTGTGGCACGTCTAGACAGTATCACAATGGAGACGCTCAAGAAAACCTACCCGAAGATATGCAGTGGTCTAGGTGAGATGAGACAGCCGTATGCAATCAGGCTGAAACCTGGGGCCCAACCATTCTCGCTGAAGACGCCCAGAAGGATTCCATTGCCACTGATGGACAAAGTCAAGAAAGAACTGTCCCGCATGGAAAGCCTCGGGGTGATCAGCCGGATCGAAGAGCCGACTGACTAGTGTGCCGGCATTGTGGTGGTTCCCAAGAAGACAGGTGCTGTACGCGTGTGTGTTGATCTCACGAACCTCAATGAGTCAGTGTTCCGGGAAAAGTACACCCTGCCGACAGTGGAAGAAACACTGGGAATGCTGGCTGGAGCCAGAATAAGAATAAGTTGGACGCAAATATGGGATTTTGGCAAGTCCCTCTGACTGAAGATTCGTCAAAGTATACAACCTTCATTATGCCCTTTGCCCGATATTACTTCAATCGTCTACCTTTCGGCATCGCCTCCGCACCCGAACACTTCCAAAACAGAATGGTGACTGAGGTCACGGAAGGGCTGGAGGGTGTCGTCTGCCACATGGACGATGTGCTAGTGTGGGGCCGAACACAAGAGGAACATGATGCTCGTCTGCATGTCGTGTTGGGGATGATCGAGAAGGCCGGAATCACCCTGAACATAGATAAGTGCGACCTGTCAAAAGAAGAGGTGACCTTTCTAGGCCATATCATCTCCACCAGCGGCATTAGCCCCGACCCGAGTAAGACGGAGGCCGTAAGGAGGATGGAGGAGCCGACGAACGTGAGTGAGCTGAGAAGTTTTCTCGGCATGGTAAACCAGCTGGGGAAGTTTATCCCGCAGCTGGCGGTGGGGCATCGAGCAGGCCAGAGCCTTCCAAGATTTGAAGGATGCACTAATATCCAAACCAGTGTTGGCCATGTATGATCCCAACAGGGAGTGCAAAGTCTCAGCAGACGCGTTGTCTTACGGCTTAGGGAGTGCGCAGGTCGAGAAGGAGGCCTTAGGCTTGACCTGGGCTTGCGAGAGGTTTCGCAACTTTCTCATCAGCACTTCCAGCTAGAGACGGATCACAAGCCTCTCCTGAGTTTCCTGGGGTCTCAGGCGTTGGATGCTCTCCCTCCACGGATTCTGCGCTTCCGGATGCGCCTGATGTGCTATTCCTACTCCATTGCCCATGTGCCAGGGAAGTGCCTGTGGACTGCCGATACGCTCTCACGTGCTCCTGTGAAGAGGAGGGAAACACTGGATGAGAAGGAGTTGTTTGAGAGTACAAACATCTATGTGGACATGATATTGGAGAACCTGCCAGCGAGCGCCGCCTACCTGGATGAGCTGAGAGAGCAGCTGGGGAGGGACAGTGTGTGTGCACGGGTGATGCAGCTGAGTGCAGAGGGATGGCCAGCACACAACATATTTTTTTCTGAAATGGTGAATTTCTCTTTAATTAGAGTATAATTTTATGGCAGTACTTTTACTTAACTATATATTTTCAGTACTCTACCCACCACTGATTAATCCACATGTTACGCCCAACGAGACCGACGAGCCAAATGTGCCAAAGAACCCAGAAGTAGAGAGACACGGACACTCAAAACAACAGAAAAAATGTCTTTACTGTAAAAATCTCCAACATCAAAAACACAAACTAGGCAGGGTGTGACTGGTTACTTGGTTACGTGGTAGGAGCTGGAACACGCAGTCTCTCGTGACAGTGGTTCTCAATAACCAAGCGCCCGACGTCGGTCCTCGGCAGCCTAAAGAAGGTTAGATCCCAGGTGTTAATTAGTCTCAGTAGGCCTGATTATGATGGGCAACACCTGGGATCGATTAGAGCGTGGGGGGGGCACAACAGTAACCCCCCTGAGGGGAGGCACCGGACGACCGCCGGAGTAATCCAGCTATTCAGTTGGGACTATCCTGAGATAAACGTCTCAATGTCGTCTATTACATTAATTGACTCTGGATTAAAACACATACTATTAAACTGACATGGATTAAGATTGATCTTCCCAATATTATTTTTTGTTTCTGTAAAATAATAAAATGTGTAGCCTTATAATGCAGGTCATTCTGCCGACTGCATGTTTGCGATGCGCTGCGGACGACGAAGGTGCGCAGGATGCGGATGTCCGAAGGTGGAGCAAAACACGTGAAGCGGATGAGCTTAATCCGTCGGTCTTTGTAGATGGAGATGACTGACGGCTTGCATAGAGGACCACTTTGCCTTTGTGTGCGTTCTTGTCAAATGTAGCAGCGGATGGGTAGCTGTGGACGGTGCGACACGCTACATTTAACAACCGACACATGAACCGACACCGCAGCCATGATGAAGTCCCAGCCAAAACGCCGCCCACCGAAACACACCTCCACGTACCTGGTAGCGTAGGTGCGTATAGGTGTGCAATTAGCGGCGTCCGTCGGGGGCCCGTATCCACCAGCCATGGTCCCAGCTAACAAAACAACGTCCCCAGGACGTCGCCTAAAGGTCCGCTCTGAATGTTCGCTAAACGTCAATGTGTAGGGTTGTCTTAACGTCCCGGGGACGTTATTACGGGACGTTCAAAGAACGTTCGGATGACGTAACGGGAAACGGGGAAAGTCCTCTGGACGTCACTTAGAACTTATTATTATCATTACGACTACTAGTAATAATCAGGTGGTTTTGTTTTCTCGCCAAAGCTAAAAGAAATACACTGATAAAATGTTATATATATATTTTTTAATTAATTGTTATTATATATATATATAATGTATGAAGAAATAATGAGGCCGCGGTCGCTAAAACTCCTCCAGTCCGGTTTCCTCCGAACTCTCGGAGACGCGTTCCTCCTCCTCCTCTTCATGTCGACCACAAGGCAGACATGTTGGCATCTACAAATGAAAAAGACGGACCTTACCATTTATCCATCTGAAAGGTATGAATTATAGATTGGAGGAAAGAGAATGTAGTGAAGTAGTAGCCTAAGTTTACACGTAGCTCGAATGTGTAGGCTATAGGCAACTTCAGTAACTTTAGCAGTCCGTAGGTGACAACAATCTTTCATTTAATTGTTCACCCATCTGTAAGCTATGCCTGCTTGAGAAGGGTACCTGTCCTCGTGCTGTTCCACGGTGTGGGGCGTGTCTCAATGTGACCGCTATGCACTGTTCCACGGTGTGGGGCATGTCTCAATGTGACCGCTATACACTGTTCCACGGTGTGGGGCTTGTCTCAATGTGACCGCTATGCACTGTTCCACGGTGTGGGGCGTGTCTCAATGTGACCGCTATACACTGTTCCACGGTGTGGGGCGTGTCTCAATGTGACCGCTATACACTGTTCCACGGTGTGGGGCGTGTCTCAATGTGACCGCTATACACTGTTCCACGGTGTGGGGCGTGTCTCAATGTGACCGCTATACACTGTTCCACGGTGTGGGGCGTGTCTCAATGTGACCGCTATACACTGTTCCACGGTGTGGGGCATGTCTCAATGTGACCGCTATACACTGTTCCACGGTGTGGGGCGTGTCTCAATGTGACCGCTATACACTGTTCCACGGTGTGGGGCGTGTCTCAATGTGACCGCTATACACTGTTCCACGGTGTGGGGCGTGTCTCAATGTGACCGCTATACACTGTTCCACGGTGTGGGGCGTGTCTCAATGTGACCGCTATACACTGTTCCACGGTGTGGGGCATGTCTCAATGTGACTGCTATACACTGTTCCACGGTGTGGGGCATGTCTCAATGTGACCGCTATACACTGTTCCACGGTGTGGGGCATGTCTCAATGTGACCGCTATACACTGTTCCACGGTGTGGGGCGTGTCTCAATGTGACCGCTATACACTGTTCCACGGTGTGGGGCGTGTCTCAATGTGACCACTATACACTGTTCCACGGTGTGGGGCGTGTCTCAATGTGACCGCTATACACTGTTCCACGGTGTGGGGCGTGTCTCAATGTGACCGCTATACACTGTTCCACGGTGTGGGGCGTGTCTCAATGTGACCGCTATACACTGTTCCACGGTGTGGGGCGTGTCTCAATGTGACCGCTATACACTGTTCCACGGTGTGGGGCGTGTCTCAATGTGACTGCTATACACTGTTCCACGCATTGCCTTTTAATCTTTGGCTTTTAATCTTTGGGTAAGCCTTATGGCATGCACCTGTAAGATAGACACGGCTGAAATATAGCATTCAGCATGTACTACTTTCTATGAAACTATTTTATGGTATTATATGTAATTGCCATTATACAACCTACAATTGTTTCAATAAGCACAGACACTGATTTGTTTACGTTAAAAAAAAGACAAATACTTACTTAGAATTGCTTTATTAATTGGAAGGATCTGAAAAGGCCTCTTTCCCTTCCTTCCCTTATAGCTGTAGTGCCCCCAGAGTGCATTGGTCCCAATTCTCCTCAGCATCCTCCTCTCACCATCGCCCAGGCTCACGCCTGATTGTAGGCTAAGGTACTGAATCTATCTCAATCTAATGATCTGTTATTGTGGTGTCACAACCAAAGGTCTGATGACCAAACAAATTATACCTGGACCGGGCTGTTGTGAAGCCAGCCCGTCCAGTGAGCGCTTCTAAGCACAGGTCCCGGCAGGAATTAGACAAGGCGTTCGTTACAAAAGTAAATTATATTTATTAACCATGGGGAATCAAACCCACAACAACACAACATAGTATCCACACACAGTGGCAAACAGGCAACCTCCACACTCCACTCTGGTCAGTGGCAATGACACAATGAGGCGCCCGGATGGGTGTCACATGGCAGGCTTTATCCACTCGTCCTAACAAGGCTGATTGCCAACAGCCGCCGCTCATCAGGCAATCAGCGCTCTCTAGAGGAGAGACGGGCGGCACCTGGGAAGGAGAAACAAAAAAGGGGCCAATACATCGGTGACACACATCAAATACAAATAACAAATATAACATATACTAACCTGATGTTTACAAACATGATAACAATGTTAATGACCCACCCATGGACGTCACACCTCCCCCCATAGAAGCGAACCCATTGGGTGAGCAAAACATTGTTACCTATGATCCAACATCAGATTAGTACCTCCAGACCTACCCTCTGGACAAGGCATCGGCCACAACATTGTCCACGCCCTTTTTGTGGCGTATGACAATATTGTAGCCCTGCACCAGTAGGGCCCAACGCATCAATCGCTGATTGCTGTTGTACATCTGGACTAAAAACACCAACGGATTGTGGTCCGTGTAAACCAACACCGGAATGGAGCTGGACCCCACGTACACCTCAAAATGTTGGAGGGCGAGGAGCATCGCCAGCGTCTCCTTCTCGATGGTGGAATAGTTAAGCTGATGATGCTTGAACTTCACTGAGAAGTAGCAAACCGGGTGATGCACGTCGCCCCCTCCCTCCTGTAACAGCACAGCTCAGCCCCAGCAGCACTCGCGTCGACCTCCAGCTGAAAAGGACGAGCAAAGTCAGGGGCTGCTAGAACAGGGGCACTGCACAAAAGGGATTTTGCAGTCTCAAAGGCACACTGACATTCCGTGGTCCACACAAACGGCACAATAGGACTACATAACGAGGTGAGAGGAGCTACCGCCACTGAAAAGTTCAGACAAAAACAACGGTAGTATCCAGCCATTCCCAGGAAGCGCCGAAGCTCACGCCTAGTGGAAGGGGCTGGATACGCAAGAACCGCTGTGACCTTCGCGTCAACTGGGCGGACCTGTCCATGTCCCACCTGCTTGCCCAAGTAGGTCACAGTGGCTTTACCAAATTCACATTTAGCGAGGTTCAGAGTCAACGACGCCTCCGCTAAACGTGCAAATACCACCCGTAAGCTAGCAATGTGCTCCGCCCATTTGTCGGAGTACACCACTACATCATCTAAGTACACGTTGCACTTAGGCACATCCCCCAACACCAGATGCATCAGTCGTTGGAACGTGGCCGGTGCATTTCTCATCCCGAAGGCCATGACGGTGTACTGCAGAAAGTGGTCCGGTGTAACGAACGCCGAAATATCCGAGGCTCGCTCTGTCAGGGGAACCTGCCAGTACCCCTTCAAGAGGTCGAGCTTCGTGATAAATACAGCGGGACCAATACTATCGATGCAGTCATCCATCCTAGGCAACGGGAACGAGTCAGGCACCGTTACAGCATTCACCTTCCTGTAATCAGTACAGAAACGGGGAGACCCATCAGCCTTGGGAGCTAAAAGGCAAGGAGAGCTCCATGGACTACGGCTAGGTTTAGCTAGCCCATTTTCCAGCAGGTACAGAGCCTCTTTCTTCATGACCTCCCTCTTCGCCATCGGACACCGATATGCGTGTTGTTTAATGGGGGTCGCACTCCCAACATCAACATCGTGCTCCAGGATGGTCGTTCTGGAAGGCACATCAGACGACAACATTGGATATGACAACAACAGTTGTCTCACATCCCTACCCTGAGATTCGGGCAGGTACAATAAACGAGCAGTGACGTCACCCATGAATTCAGAGTTAGACAGCCGACCCGTCTGCTGACCCTCGGACAGCACGGTCAAATCATCATCCGGCAGGGAGCTCACACATGTCAACAAAACAGATGGAACAGCTCCGGGACTGCTAGGCGGTCCCTCCTGCTCCTCCCATCATCTCGGGTGAGATATTTTTTTAACATATTGATATGACACAAACGTGTCTTTCTGCGCCGCTCGGGCGTACATATTATATAATTAGTGTCTGACACTTTTTTCTCCACTTTATAAGGTCCTAAGAACTGGGCAGAGAGCGCAGAACCAGGCATGGGCAGCAAAACCAACACTTAATCTCCAGCCTCAAACTGACGCCCCACCGCCTTCCTGTCAAACCGTTTCTTCATTTCCCCCTGGGCAGAGGCGAGGGCTTCCTTAGCCAATGAGGTCACACCGTGGAGATGCTCCTTACACTGGGAGACAAAGTCCAACACACTCGACCTGGGAGAAGAACCAGACAACATTTTCTCTTTGAGCACCTTTAATGGACCACGCACACCGTGACCGAACACTAGCTCTGCAGGGCTAAATCCAAGCGACTCCTGCTTGGCATCCCTAATAGCAAAGAGCATAAATGGCACTCCCTCATCCCAACCACAACCTGTATCAACGCAGTACTTTTTCAGCATCGCCTTCAGTGTCTGGTGCCAGCGCTCTAGTGCCCCCTGTGACTCAGGATGATAAGCACTAGACACTGTATGAGTGACACCCAAGGCCTGCAATGATTAATTAAAGGTTTTAGACATAAAATTTGTCCCTTGGTCAGACTGTACAATTTTTGGTAGACCAAATGTTGTGAAAAACTTGCTCAAGGCTTTGGTAATGGCCGGAGCAGTAATTTTCCTCAGAGGAATCGCCTCTGGGAAACGGGTGGAAACACACATAATTGTCAACATGTATTGATTACCTGCTTTTGTTTTGGGCAGGGGACCCACACAGTCAATGATAACATGTTCAAAAGGTTCCCCCATTGCTGGGATGGGATGCAGAGGAGCTGGCGGCACCCCCTGATTTGGCTTCCCCACTATTTGACAGGTACTACAGGTACCACAAAAATGTACCACACCGGGCCAAAAAAAATTCTGCAAAATCCGGTCATAAGTTTTGGCGATACCCAAATGACCAGACCACACATGTTCATGTGCTAACATCAACACATGACGTCTACATACCAATGGTAACACAATTTGGTGCACCGTATTCCAATCTTCTCCACACTTTAAGTCTGCTACACCTGGCCTAGCAACCCAGGTGCGCATCAACACCCCCTCCTCTATCACAAAGGTCTGTCTCCTACTAGCCTCAGTAGCAGTACTGGCTACCGCCGCAAAACAGCTAGACAGGGAGTAATCATTTTGCTGAGCAGAGATCAATCACGTCAGAGATCACGTCAGCGAATTTAGGAATCACCAGCTTCCCTTGAACGCTACTCACAGCAACCTTCTCCATCTTGCCAACAGATGGCCACTCGTCCTTAGCGAGAGCCTCGCCACAGATAGAGTCACTCAACGCCAGACCTTGGTCTCGCTTCCTCTCCTGTGCCCTGGTGACAGCACAAACAGGAAAAACTTCGGGGTGACTTTTAATCAATTCACCACATAACAACTCCGATAATGGAGCGTCTACCACCTCCAACACAGGGATTACTTTTCCCCCAGCGATATCATTTCCCATGATGAAGTCAACCCCCTCCACAGGGAAACATGGGCGAACCGCGACAGGAAAACAACCTGTGATTAGTTCCGACTTTATATCAAGTCAAGTCAAGTCAAGTTTATTGTCACTTCACAGTTTACAGTTTAGTATAAAGCAGTGATGTGAAATTCTTGTGTGCAATACCCGACGACAGACAGCAGTTATAAAATAAGATAAAATAAAAATAGATAAAAAATAGAATAAAGAATATAAAATAAAAATAAAAAATGCAATTTATAAAATGCAAAAATCAGCACAGAAAAGAGCAATATATATATATAAATCAATGTAATAAAATATACATTGTTATATGTTATACGCCCTTGTTCAGCAGCCTGATGGCCTGACTGTGGAAGCTATCTCTAAGCCTATTTGTACGACACTTGATACTGCGGTATCGCCTGCCTGACGGTAATAGTGAGTAAAGTTCGTGGCTGGGGTGGGCAATGTCTTTTATAATTCTTTTGGCCTTGGCCACGCACCGCTGGTTGTAAATGTCCAGGAGGGAGGGGAGCTCACCTCCAACGATATACTGGGCCGTCCGCACCACCCTTTGAAGCGCTCTGCGCTCGAGTGCCGTGCAGTTCCCGTACCAGGCGGTGATACACCCTGTCAGAACACTCTCGATGGTGCCGTTGTAGAATGTTCTCAGGATGCGGGGGCCCATGCTGAATTTCTTCAGACGCCTGAGAAAATACAGGCTTTGTTGGGCCCTTTTCACCACGTGTGTGGTGTGCGTGGACCATGTGAGGTCCTCGGAGATGTGCACGCGGGGAACTTGAAGCTGCTGACCCTCTCTACTGCAACACCGTCGATGGAGATAGGGCTGTGCTCTCCCCTCTGCCTCCTGAAGTCCACGATCAGCTCCTTGGTCTTCTTGACGTTGAGGGCGAGGCTGTTCTCCTGGCACCACTGCTCCAGCGATCCGACCTCCTCCCTGTAGGCTGTCTCGTCGTCGCCGGCGATCAGGCCCATCACTGTCGTGTCGTCAGCAAACTTGACGATGACGTTGGAGCTGTGCATAGCCATGCAGTCGTGGGTGTAGAGGGAGTAGAGGAGAGGGCTCAGCACGCATCCCTGGGGGGCTCCCGTGTTGAGGGTCAGTGGCTCTGATGTGGTGCTGCCCATCCTCACCACCTGGCGGCGGTCCGACAGGAGGTTCAGTATCCAGCTGCACATGGATGGGGGTACGCCTAGACCTCTCAGCTTGGTGTCGAGCTTGGCAGGAACTATTGTGTTGAATGCTGAGCTGTAGTCCACAAACAGCATTCGCACATAACAGTTCTTCCCCTCCAGGTGGGAAAGGGCAGTGTGGAGGGCCATGGCAATTGCGTCGTCCGTGGATCTATTTTGACGATATGCAAATTGCCATGGGTCCAGCGTGGAAGGTAACACGGAGCAAATAAAGTGCTTGACCAACCTCTCGAAGCATTTGCTAACGATCGAGGTGAGGGCCACAGGTCTGTAGTCATTCAGGCATGTTACCTTGGTTTGTTTAGGGACAGGCACGATGGTGGATATCTTGAAGACCGCGGGGACAACAGCCTGGGACAGGGAGAGGTTGAAGATGTCTGCAAAGACTCCTGCCAACTGGTCTGCGCATGCTCTGAGGACGCGGCCCGGGATGTCGTCGGGGCCTGCCGCCTTACGGATGTTCAGCCGCTTAAAGGTGCGGCGCACATCCGCCTCCGAGATGCGCAGCTGGCTGGTCTCCCCAGTCGGTGCTGGCTTCGGCGGGCTGCCGTTTACGTCGAACCGAGCAAAAAAAGTATTTAGCTCTCCTGGGAGGGAGGTAGAGGAGTTCTCTACACAACTGGTTCTCCCTCTGAAGTTCGTTATCTTCTGCAGCCCCTGCCACATACCCCTCGCATCGTGTTTCTTGAATTTATCTTCCACTCTGTCCTTATACTCCCGCTTGGCAGTGACGATGGTCTTACGGAGGTCGTAACGGGCTCTCGTATATTCCTCCGTATTCCCGGAACCAAAGGCGGCGTTACGCGCATGTAGGGCAGCGCGAACATCGCCGTTAATCCACGGTTTCTGGTTGGGATATATCCGAACCGACTTGGTCGGAACAACGTCATCTATGCACTTCTTGATGAACCCGGTGACCGACGACGCGTACTCGTTGATGTTATTGTCCGAGGCAACGCGGAACATGTGCCAGTCAGCGTGATCAAAACAATCCTGCAGCGTAGAATCTGATTGGTCCGACCAGCATTGGACCTCCCTCACAGCGATCGGTTGCTGCTTCAGTCTCTGCCTATAGGCGGGGAGTAGCTGGATAGAGCGGTGATCTGATTTGCCGAACGGTGGGCGGAGGAGGGCCTTGTAGCCATCACGGAAGGGAGTGTAGCAGTGGTCGAGGATCCGCTCGCCCCGTGTGTTGCTCTTTATGTGTTGGTAGAACTTCGGGAGAACCTTCTTCAGGTTCGCCTTGTTGAAGTCCCCCGCCACGATGAGAGCAGCCTCGGGGTGGGCCGACTCCTGTTCGCTGATAGCCCCGTACAGTTCCTTCAGCGCTGTGTCCGTGTTGGCTTGTGGGGGAATGTAAACAGCGGTCACGGTTACCGCTGTAAACTCCCGAGGTAGCCAGTATGGACGGCACATAAGCATCAGGTACTCCAGGTCCGGGGAACAGAAAGACTTGAGGGGATGTACATGACTTTGGTTGCACCAAGATCTGTTTATCATGAGACATACCCCCCCTCCGCGATCTTTACCGGAGAGAGCCTTTGTTCTGTCCGCCCGGTGTACGGAAAATCCCGTCGGCTCGATAGCTGCGTCGGTAACCCCCTCCGACATCCATGTCTCCGTAAGGCAGATAATACAATTGTCCCTAGTTTCCCGGTGGAATTGAATACGAGCCTGTAGTTCGCTTAACTTATTGTCCAGAGACTGTACATTAGCCAGTAGAATGGTGGGTAGTGGGGGGCGATCGGATCGACATCTCAGCCTGACTAGCACGCCGGCTCGCTTCCCTCGCTTCCTCCGGCGACGCTTGCGCGTAATCGTGCCCAAAATGGACGGAGATAATCCAGCTGTGACTTCGGGCGGGACGTCCGAGCCGAAAGAATGAAAAAACTCCGGTAGGCGGCGAGCGACTGTCGATCTGATCTCCCAAAGTGTGCAGAAGTTATAAGTGAACTTGCTGCTAACATCCTGAACTAAAATAGTTGCGATAAAAAGAATAAATAACAAAAAACTGCGTCGTCGTGCGGGAGCTCGCGACACGGCAGCTATCTCGTACGGCGCCATACTCCATACTCCATGGATCTTATGCAACGGCGCGGGCATAAAACCCATTTGAATACCTCTCACAATATGCACTCGACTGACAGGAAGAAGTCTCGTCTAACGGTAAAATACCAGCTAGGATGAATGACTGTGAACCTCCTGTATCACGGAGTATTCTTATTCTCTGTTGATCACACATTTTTCCCGACAAGGACACATATCCATCAAACAAAAAGGGTTCAAAACAGCTATCCGGCTTCCCCAGAGAGCTATTTTGGTCCGGACACGATACCGTTCCAATCAACCCCACCCCTTTTGGTTTCTGGGCCGAACCTCTTGCCTCCTGACGATTCCTCAAGGTGTAACAGTCCTTCACCATGTGGCCTGTTTTTTTACAATAACTGCATACAACACCCCTTCTAGATGGCGGTGAGCGTGGCTGGAACGCTCGCTCGTCATCTCCCCGAAATGTTGACTCACGAGGAGAGAACGAGCCGCCTCTAACATATACGTCATTACGTACAGAAAAGTGTGTTTGTGGGTCAGTGCAAATTCATCCGCCAAAATCGCAGCTTGCTGGAGTGTAGACACCTTGTGTTCATTCAAGTAGATCACGGTTTGCTCGGGCATGCAGGTTTTAAACTGCTCAATGAGTACCAACTCGCTCAAAGATGCCAAGTCCTCCACTTTACACGCCGAACACCACCGATCAAAAAGGGTTCTCTGTTCACGGGAGAAATCAACATTTGTCTGAGAAGGAGACTTTCTGAGAGTGCGAAAACGCTGTCTATACGCTTCCGGAACTAGCTCGTACACACGCAAGACAGCACTTTTCACACTCTCATAAATGAAGCTGTCAGCCATGGTTAACGAAGCACATGCGCCTTACCAGTGAGCCTGCATTGCAATAAAATTGCCCACATGTCCACTGGCCAATGCAGGGCATGCGCTATGCGTTCAAAGGCAGCAAAATAAGCCTCCACTTCAGACTCGCGAAAGATGGGAACTAATGAGACATGCTGGCTAATATTGAAGGGTGCCTGGGAGTGGGAGAGTACTCCTACTCCTCCCTGTCTCTCTCCTCCTTTCTCTCTCTCTCGTCCCTGTCTCTCTCCTCCTTTCTCTCTCTCTCTTTCTCTTCTCTGTCTCTCTCTCTCTCTCTTCCCGGTCCTCCCTGCGTATAGCCGCCCTCTCCTCTAACTGGAGACGGGCTAAAAGCAGCCGTGTCCTCTCTTTTGCACCAGAAGAGGCAGCAGAACCATGCTCGGAACCCACAGAGCATCACTCTCAGGTTCTGACACACCAATCCCCTCAATCTCAATCTTGGCAGTGCCAGCTCTTTTTGAAATAGCCCCACCCTTTGGGCTAAGAACACCTGCGGGAGACCCACCAGAACCATCGCCGAGCGTGATGTCCTCCGTCTCAACCTCCTGGGTCATGGGCAAGCTGAATACCTCCTGGTCCAATAACCCAGACAGCACAGCTGCCGTCAATTCAGCTTTGCTTACCGAACTCTGGACAGAAATACCATAATGTTTGGCAATTATGCATAATTCTGCCTTTTTGCAGCCATCTACCTGTTCTACAGTAGGGTCTGCCAAAAAGGCGTCCAAATTAAATGCTGCCATAGCCATCTCCTCTACCACAGAAAAATGACTACACAACAGAGTCCTCACACGTTACCACAAAAAAAAACAACCAGGGTACTCGTCTACAAAATAATCCGTGCGCGACCACAACACATTCAAATAGCCACGTTCCTTTTTACACAAACTAACCAATCTGATTTAAATTACCACATCTACTACTAACAAAAAACAACAAATGTCGGTTCCTAACCAACTAACTAGGACCACCTGGTTTTCACTCTAACTATCCCAACTAACTACTCCCCTAGCAGGATGAGGGCTACACATATCTTCAGTCGCTTACCGATATCATTGCGCACTCCACCGGGGTACACGACACATTTACATTTACATTTACATTTAGGGCATTTGGCAGACGCTTTTATCCAAAGCGACTTACAAGGTGTACATTAGTTGAAGCAGACAATAGCATAACGCTGGGGTACGCAAACATATAAATACAGCAGTTCACAAGTATTCATATTGACCAGCCCGTCCAGTGAGCGCTTCTAAGCACAGGTCCCGGCAGGAATTAGACAAGGCGTTTGTTACAAAAGTAAATGATATTTATTAACCATGGGGAATCAAACAACACAACATAGCATCGCATCCACACACAGTGGCAAACAACAGGCAACCTCCACACTCCACTCTGGTCAGTGGCAATGACACAATGAGGCGCCCGGATGGGTGTCACATGGCAGGCTTTATCCACTCGTCCTATCGAGGCTGATTGCCGACAGCCGCCGCTCATCAGGCAATCAGCGCTCTCTAGAGGAGAGACGGGCGGCACCTGGGAAGGAGAAACAAAAAATGGGCCAATACAACGGTGACACACATCAAATACAAATAACAAATATAACATATACTAACCTGATGTTTACAAACATGATAACAATGTTAATGACCCACCCATGGACGTCACAGTGGTGTTTCATATGTCTAAATACTAGGAAAGATATGTCACTGCACTCACTATTTTCTTCTTGAAAGTAGATTCTGTTTTAATCTGGTGGCACAAATTGTCCAAATCCCCTGTTGTTTGACAGGGTCCTCCAGAATGCTTTCTGGGGGAGATTCCTCAGTATGTCTCCTGGCCTCCAGCAAGTTCTCCACCCTACTCATCGCACTGCTTACATTTTCTTCCATTAATTCTATCCTGAGGAGCATCCTCCGCTCAAATGCATCCAACAGCTTAACAACCTCTGTAATGTAAAGGCCTAATTACAGTATGGTGGTGTTAAAATGAATGTCTACAAACAATTCAGTCAAGCAAAAATAACAACCAACTCTGTAGAGTGTGTGTGCAGGGTCCCTGTGAGGGTGGGGGTTGGATTATTCTGCAATAACTTGATGTAATCTTACCTCCCCTTATCTGGTGGCCCTCCTCAACACTGCTGCCTGTAGTGATTACAAATCAAGTTACAGAAGGAATCAAAGCTAATATAATTTTAAAACAAAATTCCATACCAGGGTTTGATGGATATTTGTTGGTGCTTCCTGTCTTACTACTTGACAGAGCAACTGCACAATGAACACACAATGAAAAATATTTATATATATTTTTAATCATAGATCCAATACATGCAAATATATGCCCTACAATCTTGATATAGCCTACTCACATTGTGGAGCAACAATAAAGGTGTTGACCTCTTCTTGGGGGGCTTCTCTTCCATCTGTGTCCTCCATAGTAAACAGGAAACTATTCAATCACACTACATGCATGACAATAGTTACATTGTTCTTGTTTGTCTTCATTGGACATTTTTAGTTACCTTCAGATGTTTCAACTGCAAAACAAGACAAAAAATGTACATGACTATGATCTGTCACAATTGGATGCATTCATTTTCAAACAAACAAATTGAGATTAAGTCATTTTATTAATTGATTGTTAGAATGACCACATTTGTTTTGGGGGACATATTTATTTACTTAGTAGTCACAGTCAAATATGATGACTTACATTCAGGTGTGTGGCCTTACTTCCCCTTTTTGGGGCTCCGTCCGCTACAGAACCAAGAGATTAAATGTCAAGTCAAGCTTATTGTCACTTCACAGTTTACACAAGTATAAAGCAGTGAGTGAAAATCTTATGTGCAAAACCCGACGACAGACAGCAGTTATAAAAATAAGATAAAAATAGATAAAAATAGATAAAAATCGAAAAAATAGAATAGAATAAAGTTTAAAAATAAAAATGCAATTTATAAAATGCAATATATCGGCACAGAAAAGAGCAATATGTATATATAAATCAATGTATTAAAATATACATTGTTATATGCTATACGCCCTTGTACAGCAGCCTGATGGCCTGACTGTGGAAGCTATCTCGGAGTCTAAAGATATATATCTATATCTATATAGATATATATATATATATATATATATCTATATATATATATATATATATATATATATATCTATATAGATATAGATATATATATATCTATATATATATCTATATAGATATAGATATATATATATATATATCTATATAGATATAGATAGATCTATATCTATATATATATCTATATCTATATACTGTATATATAAGGATTTAACAGGTAGTAAACAGGGGTATGCAATTCTGAGAAACAGGATGGTGGTTAGGGTGAGAGGTGTCTTTCACACGCACAATGCGTTGGGCGGGTTTCAACACCCTCTGCAGCGCTTTCCGGTCTGAGACCGTGCAGTTGGCGTCCCACGCTGTGATGCATTTGGTGAGTATGCTTTCATTGGCACATAGGTTAAAAGTTCACCAATACATATACATGTCCTGTGTAATGGTGCGCCGTCAGTAATGTTGTTGTTGATCTGTCACTTGGCATCCATGTACAACATTTTCTGTCTCCAAAAATGGTTCTGAAATGTGCTATAGATGATATTTTAAACAGTAATATATATATAGTAAGTATTATATATATATATATAATATATATATATATTATATATATTTATAATATAGCAGGAAACTACTATTTAATATACTATTATGTAATAATAATAGTAATTTTCTTCCAGGGGGAAACCCCTGAAGGCAGAGAGACCAGCAGGCCTTACAGAAGGATGGACCACAGAGCTCCACCTGGTTTCCACAGACCCTCACAAGTCAAGTCAAGTCAATTTTATTTGTATAGCCCTTAATCACAGTTATAGTCTCAAAGGGCTTCACATGCCACATGTTTACAACACCCCCCAAACCCCTAGCCCCCTAAGGGCAAGAAAAAACTCCCTTAATTACGTAGGAAGAAATCTTGAGAAGGAACACAGAGTAGAAGGGGATCCCTCCTTCAGGGATGGTTCAGGAGTGACATGGGTGCCATAAGTGACTTATAGTAATGTACAAAGTACAAAAAAATAAAAATAAATAATAATAATATACATATAATATACACAATATACAAATAATAAAATGAGAAGATGATTTGTGTGGTGCTGGCCGGTATCCTTCAGGTGGGGATCACAGCAGCACACTGGAAAACAGAAGCAGACTGCGGTGTGGTTAGATGGGGTAGGGTGGACATGGAACATGTAGAGAACCTCTAGTCTAGTACCTATCAGTCTGATGGTTAGATGGGGTAGGGTGGACATGGAACATGTAGAGAACCTCTAGTCTAGTACCTATCAGTCTGATGGTTAGATGGGGTAGGGTGGACATGGAACATGTAGAGAACCTCTAGTCTAGTACCTATCAGTCTGATGGTTAGATGGGGTAGGGTGGACATGGAACATGTAGAGAACCTCTAGTCTAGTACCTATCAGTCTGATGGTTAGATGGGGTAGGGTGGACATGGAACATGTAGAGAACCTCTAGTCTAGTACCTATCAGTCTGATGGTTAGATGGGGTAGGGTGGACATGGAACATGTAGAGAACCTCTAGTCTAGTACCTATCAGTCTGATGGTTAGATGGGGTAGGGTGGACATGGAACATGTAGAGAACCTCTAGTCTAGTACCTATCAGTCTGATGGTTAGATGGGGTAGGGTGGACATGGAACATGTAGAGAACCTCTAGTCTAGTACCTATCAGTCTGATGGTTAGATGGGGTAGGGTGGACATGGAACATGTGGAGAACCTCTAGTCTAGTACGTATCAGTCTGATGGTTAGATGGGGTAGGGTGGACATGGAACATGTAGAGAACCTCTAGTCTAGTACCTATCAGTCTGATGGTTAGATGGGGTAGGGTGGACATGGAACATGTAGAGAACCTCTAGTCTAGTACCTATCAGTCTGATGGTTAGATGGGGTAGGGTGGACATGGAACATGTAGAGAACCTCTAGTCTAGTACCTATCAGTCTGATGGTTAGATGGGGTAGGGTGGACATGGAACATGTGGAGAACCTCTAGTCTACTACCTATCAGTCTGATGGTTAGATGGGGTAGGGTGGACATGGAACATGTGGAGAACCTCTAGTCTAGTACCTATCAGTCTGATGGTTAGATGGGGTAGGGTGGACATGGAACATGTGGAGAACCTCTAGTCTACTACCTATCAGTCTGATGGTTAGATGGGGTAGGGTGGACATGGAACATGTAGAGAACCTCTAGTCTAGTACGTATCAGTCTGATGGTTAGATGGGGTAGGGTGGACATGGAACATGTAGAGAACCTCTAGTCTAGTACGTATCAGTCTGATGGTTAGATGGGGTAGGGTGGACATGGAACATGTAGAGAACCTCTAGTCTACTACCTATCAGTCTGATGGTTAGATGGGGTAGGGTGGACATGGAACATGTAGAGAACCTCTAGTCTAGTACCTATCAGTCTGATGGTTAGATGGGGTAGGGTGGACATGGAACATGTAGAGAACCTCTAGTCTAGTACCTATCAGTCTGATGGTTAGATGGGGTAGGGTGGACATGGAACATGTAGAGAACCTCTAGTCTAGTACCTATCAGTCTGATGGTTAGATGGGGTAGGGTGGACATGGAACATGTAGAGAACCTCTAGTCTAGTACCTATCAGTCTGATGGTTAGATGGGGTAGGGTGGACATGGAACATGTAGAGAACCTCTAGTCTAGTACCTATCAGTCTGATGGTTAGATGGGGTAGGGTGGACATGGAACATGTAGAGAACCTCTAGTCTAGTACCTATCAGTCTGATGGTTAGATGGGGTAGGGTGGACAGGGAACATGTGGAGAACCTCTAGTCTAGTACCTATCAGTCTGATGGTTAGATGGGGTAGGGTGGACATGGAACATGTGGAGAACCTCTAGTCTAGTACCTATCAGTCTGATGGTTAGATGGGGTAGGGTGGACATGGAACATGTAGAGAACCTCTAGTCTAGTACCTATCAGTCTGATGGTTAGATGGGGTAGGGTGGACAGGGAACATGTGGAGAACCTCTAGTCTAGTACCTATCAGTCTGATGGTTAGATGGGGTAGGGTGGACATGGAACATGTGGAGAACCTCTAGTCTAGTACCTATCAGTCTGATGGTTAGATGGGGTAGGGTGGACATGGAACATGTAGAGAACCTCTAGTCTAGTACCTATCAGTCTGATGGTTAGATGGGGTAGGGTGGACATGGAACATGTGGAGAACCTCTAGTCTAGTACCTATCGGCAGCAGGGGTAGGCTAGTGCTGACTAACGGGTCGATTTAGCTGTAATGAGAGCTGAGGGGCACTCCTAGGCACCAAACGATAATGTAAAAAGGTAGGTTTTAAGTTTAGATTTAAATATTTCAACAGAGTCTGCTTCCCTTATTGCAGGTGGCAGACTGTTCCACAAATAGGGCGCACGGTAGGAGAACGCTCTATTCCCTGCTGATTTCTTTATGACTTTTGGGATTGATAGAAGGCCGGCTCCTGAAGACCAGAGGGGCCGAGAAGGACAATAGGGAACAATAAGGTCCTTCAGGTATGAGGGTGCTAATCTGTGTAGGATTTTATAAGTAAGTAGTAGCACCTCGCATTAACTGGAAGCCAGTGGAGCGAGGACAGAATTGGAGTAATGTGGTCAAACTTTCTGGTCCTAGTCAAAAGTCTAGCAGCAGCGTTCTGCACAAGCTGGAGGCTTTTGGTAGCAAAGTTCGGTCACCCAGAAAACAGTGCATTACAGTAATCTAGTCTAGACGATATAAACGCGTGGATGAGTGTCTCTGCATCCGCGGCAGACAGCATTGGTCGTATTCTATATAAAATTGCTATATAAAAAGCCAGCATTATTCTAGCAATGTTTCTAAGATGGAAAAATGCAGTTCTGCTTATATATTTTACATGTTGACTGAAAGATAGCGTCGGGTCGAACAGGACACCAACATTTTTCACACAAGAGCTTTGGGCCACAGTAGAGCCCTCAAACAGCAGTGCGACATCTTGAAATAGTGGTCGTTGCTTCGGACCGATGATTATCGTCTCTGTTTTTCCTGTGTTAAGCTGTAGGTAGTTTTGGGACATCCATCTTTTAATTGCAGTCAGGCAGGATTCAACTTTATGGATCTGGGAGGAGTCGTTTGACTTGATCGGAATATAGATTTGGGTGTCGTCAGCATAGCAGTGAAAACTTATTCCATAACTGCGAATAATATCACCAAGAGGGAGCATGTAGATTGCAAAGAGCAGAGGACCAAGGACCGACCCTTGGGGAAGACCAAAGCTTAGGTTACAGTGATTCGATTGTGAATCATCACAAAGAACTAATTGCTTTCTATTTGTCAGGTAAGATCTAAACCAGAGAAGAGCCGAACCTTTAATGCCAACATAGTGTTCGAGACGATCAAGGAGAATGCTGTGGTCGATTGTGTCGAAAGCAGCACTAAGGTCGAGCAGCACCAGCAAGGAGCTTGCATTGCTGTCCATTGTAAGGAGAAGATCATTACACATCTCACACACAAAGATGCATTCAATCAACTGGCAGCTGACTGTATTTTGTTCATTCATGTCCTTATCTGTTTTTTATGTGTTTTCTAGATGTGATGACCAATAAAACATGTAACCATTTTCATATTATTGCCTCAAAATTGTATTTGGGGTCAAAACTTATGTAACGGTATAGGTTATACTAAAGACCCTTGAGTTACACAGCAAGAGGAGGCGATATATATTTCTCAACAATAATTTTATTAACAAAAACACATTCACCATGATCGGGACGAGCACAATATCAAAAAGTAACCCTGCTAAAAATACTATTATACCTAAAACTACTAAACCTGATGGTGAAGATAGTTCGAATGGATAGCGCCGCCCACTCAAGGCCCAACCCACAGTCTCGTCCAATCGGGGGAGGGGTGAGAGAGAATCCTAGCACTTCAGTGTCAGTGACGTCGCTCAGTCCTGCGACTCTCGGTGGAAGTCCAGGGAGCGGGGCGTTCAGCAGCCAGCGCGCGGTAGTCCTTAGTGGAGGAGAGCGGGGAGCTGATCAATAACTGGAATGTGTTGTAATGTAATGTGATATTGTGGTGAGTTACATAATTCACCTGGGAACTATGGTTGGGGGGGCGTGCTCCCGCACGGACTGTTTTGAGCACCGGACTTGTTCTTGTTCCGGTTAGCGTTCTAGTTGCTACTGTGTGTTTTTATATGGCTAATAAAACCACAAGTTCCTCTTTTGATACACCGCCTCCGACTCCCATCTTTCGGCACTACATTGGTGACCCCGACATAAGTCTCGTCGAAGTATCCGAGACAGAACAGAACATGGCAATTAGCCCCTTTTTCGTGAAATTGCCGGAATTTTGGGAAAATGCAGCCGCGGCATGGTTCGCACAGACGGACGCTCAACTCGCCCTCCGCGGGATAGACGATGACGAGACACGCTATCTACACGTTGTCACGGCACTGGGTAGCTCCACGGCGTCTCGGTCGGTAAGCTTCATTACCAATCCCCCCTTCCTGGGTAAATATGAGGCTTTCAAGAGCTATCTGCTTAAGACTTTCGAGTTGTCCCGACGGGAACGAGCCCGACGTCTTTTGGCGATGCGTGGCCTAGGAGACAACAAGCCCTCCGTACACATGGACATCATGCTAAAGCTGCTAGGTGCGGAGGAGCCTAATTTTTTATTCATGGAGATGTTTCTGCAACATATGCCGCCACACGTCCAGACAGCGCTCGCTAACACCCACATAACGGAGCCCCGCGAGTTGGCTGAAGAGGCTGACCGTTACTTCCTGGCTACCCAGTGTTTCGCCCCAGAAGTACTGGCCCCGACACGTAGCTACACCCCGCCTGGCAGGGATGTGCTAGCCGGCGGGAGCACCGGGACCGCTAACGGCCGTGCTAACACTGGCATGTGTTATTTCCACGCTCGTTTCGGACCAAAAGCCAACAAGTGCGTTCCCCCCTGTAACTACAAGCCGACGGGAAACGACAGGGCCTGCGCTCAGTAGTGGCCGCGAGCGTGGGCATAACAAACCGGCTCCTGTTCATCAGAGACTCTTGCTCCGGGCGCAAATTCCTTTGCGACACCGGGGCTCAGAGGAGCGTCCTGCCAGCTTCTGTGGGCGACACCGCAAGAGGAGACCACGGCCCGCGTTTGATGTCCGCTAATGACACCCCTATCCGCACCTATGGCACGAGGACAGTAGACCTGTGTTTCGGGGGACAGCGGTTCACATGGGACTTTGTCACGGCCGACATCTCTTTCCCCCTCCTCGGCGCGGATTTCCTGTGCGCCCACGGGCTGCTGGTGGACGTTAAGAACAGCCGCCTGGTGGACGCTATGACGTTTTCCTCGCTCGCATGCGTCCGCGGCGAGGCAGCATACGGCGGGCTCTCCAGCTCACTCTCGGAAGGTAACAGCTACCAGCGACTTCTCGGTGAGTTTCCCAGCTTGACGCAGCCCACTTTCTCCGCCGCCACTACTAAACACGGGGTCGAGCACCACATCGACACTAACGGCCCTCCGGTCTACGCTAGGGCCCGACGGCTCAACCCTGACAGGCTGGCGGTCGCTAAGGCTGAGTTTGCCAATATGGAACGTCTGGGCATCATCCGCCGCTCAGACAGCCCGTGGGCATCACCGCTCCACATCGTCCCCAAGCCAGACGGCGGGTGGCGGCCGTGTGGAGACTACCGCCGCCTTAACGACGCTACTACTCCGGACCGCTACCCGGTCCCTCACATCCAGGACTTCTCTGCACACCTGGCGGGCAAGCTGGTGTTCTCCAAGGTGGACCTGGTGCGTGGCTACCACCAGGTTCCGGTACACCCCTCAGACGTCCCCAAAACGGCGGTAGTCACGCCGTTCGGACTTTTTGAGTTCTTGCGCATGCCGTTTGGTCTTAAAAACGCAGCGCAGTCCTTTCAGCGGTTAATGGATGCGACACTAAGGGACATGCCATTCCTTTTTGTCTACTTAGATGACATACTCGTCGCCAGCTCCTCTGAGGAGGAGCACCAGGCACATCTGCGGATCCTTTTCGAAAGGCTTACCCAACACGGCCTTATTGTCAACCCGGCAAAGTGTCTGTTCGGGTTGTCCTCCATCCACTTCCTCGGTCATCTCATCACCAAAGAGGGGGCCGCCCCCCTCCCGGCGAAAGTGGAAGCTGTATCCGCTTTTCCCCGACCAAACACAGCTCGGGCGCTCCGGGAGTTCCTCGGGATGGTAACCTTTTACCACCGGTTCATCCGCCGGGCCGCCCACACCATGCGCCCGCTGTACGAGGCTCTCAAGGACAAGTCCCCCGGCCAGGCCATCGACTGGACGGCCGAAAGGGAGTCCGCCTTCGATGCCACCAAGGCCGCCCTGAGCCAAGCCGCCATGTTGGCTCACCCGTCGCACAAGGCCCCTATCGCTATTACCACCGATGCGTCCGACTATGCCGTCGGAGCGGTACACGAGCAATGGGTCGACGGCGCCTGGCAACCGCTCGCCTTTTTCAGCCGGCAGTTGACCCCCAGGGAGCGCAAGTACAGCACGTTCGACAGAGAACTACTTGGCCTCTGGTTGGCGATTCGCCACTTCCGGTTCCTGCTGGAAGGTCGGGACTTTGCAGCGTTTGTGGACCACAAACCGCTCACATTCTGCATGTCCAAGGTGGCAGAGCCGTGGTCCGCCCGCCAACAGCGACAGCTGTCGTATATATCGGAGTATACGACAGACATCCGACACATCGCTGGGAAAGACAACGTGGTCGCGGACTGCCTCTCCAGAGCGGTCATCGGAGCCGTGCAGCTGGGCCTCGACTACGCCAGCATGAGCACGGACCAAGCCTTGGACCACGGGATCCAGACCCTCAGAGCTTCAGACACAGGGTTGCGCCTGGAGGAGGTCGCGGTCGGCGACTCAGGCGCAATGTTGTGGTGTGATGTCTCCACGGGCCAACCCCGGCCGCTAGTCCCTGTGAACTGGCGCCGACCCGTTTTTGAGGCGATACACAACCTTTCCCACCCCGGCAGGAAGCCTTCCGTGAGGCTAGTGTCGCAAAAATTTGTGTGGCAGGGACTCAAGAAGGACGTGAAGACCTGGGTTGACACATGCGTGGCCTGTCAACGGGCTAAGGTGCACCGACACACTAGAGCCCCTTTCGAGCCTTTTACGGTTCCCGAGAGGAGGTTCGACCACGTTAATGTGGACCTCGTGGGTCCACTTCCCACATCTCATGGGTTCACCTACCTCTTCACTATGGTGGACAGGACGACCCGCTGGCCCGAGGCCGTTCCCCTCACCTCAACGGCAGCTTCCGACGTGGCCCGCGCATTCATCGGCACGTGGGTCGCGCGTTTCGGGACACCGTCCGACCTCTCCTCTGACCGCGGTTCCCAGTTTACGTCGGAGCTATGGAGTGCGGTTGCTGAAGTTCTGGGGGTCAAGCTACATCGCACCACCGCCTATCACCCCCAGGCTAACGGTTTGTGTGAGCGGTTCCACCGATCCATGAAGGCAAGCCTACGCGCTAGCTTGACGGATGGCAACTGGGTGGATAAGCTTCCGTGGGTGATGCTTGGCCTCAGGTGCGCCCCTAAAGAGGACCTGCAGTCCTCGTCGGCGGAGCTGGTGTACGGCCAGACTCTACGGGTCCCCGGGGATTTTATTCCGGAGGCCAACATGCCCTGGTCTGCGGCCAGGCAGCGCTCCTCCCTACTGGAGACCGCCGGGGCATTCGTTCCCGTCCCCACGTCGCTGCACGGCGCTCCTGCGTTCCAGGTGTCCCCCGGTCTGCGCTCGGCAGGTTTTGTTTTCATCCGTCACGATGCCCACCGCGGTCCCCTACGTCCCCCTTACGACGGCCCGTTCAGGGTCATAAGACACGGGGATAAGACCTTGGTGGTGGACGTTGGCGGCAAAGCGGAGACTGTCTCCGTGGACAGGATTAAGCCGGCTCATGTGGACGTTTCCAGGCCATTGGAGTTGGCCCAACCCCCACGTCGGGGCCGTCCTCCCCGTCCCCGCCCCCTTAACCCTGTTGGAGTTCCCGCCTCGTTGGCACCCTTACCCTCCAATTTTGTCGAGGGCGCGGACGCACTGGCTGCCCCGCCCTCCTCGACACCCGTCGTCCTTACTCGCCGGGGTCGGGTAGTGGTCCCTCCCCGGCGCGGGGATTTTGACTATGGGTGAATTCTGGGGGGCTTGTGTGGTGAGTTACATAATTCACCTGGGAACTATGGTTGGGGGGGCGTGCTCCCGCACGGACTGTTTTGAGCACCGGACTTGTTCTTGTTCCGGTTAGCGTTCTAGTTGCTACTGTGTGTTTTTATATGGCTAATAAAACCACAAGTTCCTCTTTTGATACACCGCCTCCGACTCCCATCTTTCGGCACTACAATATCATGTAATGTACTGTGATGTAATGTGATATAATGTAATGTACTGTGATGTAATGTGATATCATGTAATGTACTGTGATGTAATGTGATATAATGTAATGTAATATACACTCTTAAACACTTAAGTCACTCTGAGACACTAAAGACCCTTGTGGATAATGGTCAATTATGTATAGTCTCAATAATAAAGCACACTGCCTCAACTGTTGACAATGTCTACATGTATTATATGCTACACTATATTGAATATAGTTGGTAGTTTATTCATAGTGGCCTAGGCCACTTGCTGCTGTACCAGCATTTCCTTTCCTCCACCAGTGGTTTCTGTGAAACCACGTGTGCTGATTCATCTCAGAGGAAACTCCCATTTATTTCTGCCTGCTCTTATAGCGGCTGTGGATCTTTACTCCTCCTTTGACATTGAGTCATTTAAGAGACACATACCCATACGGACTTCCAACGCATCCATACTGACCGCTTGTCTAGTTGTTTCTTACTTAACCCCAGTGGTGTTTAGTAACGACTTACAGGTAACAAGCATGTTGTTTTTAAACTGTACTTCTCCCTTTACTCAAGTTCATTTTCAAGCCAGTAATCCACTGTATTTTGTGTATGATCATTTAGATTTAAACTTCTAAAGCTAGATTGCTCCTAACTATTTTCCCTCCTACTTAAAAGTTAAACAGGCGATGTGGAGCACAGTGGCTCCATGAGAGCCCACTGCAATAGACCTCATGCATGTCGCAAAATGTCACACTTTGTAGCATAATATAAAATAGGATTTAATTTAAATTTAACATTTCAAAGGGTTCTTATAAAACACAGAATGATGACATGGTGATTTTCACTTTAACTAGAGTATTATTTTATGGGAGTACTTTTACTTAACTATATATTTTCAGTACTCTACCCACCACTGCTTAATCCACACCCTTGGAAGTGGATCCTGTATTGACCTTGATCCTTACCATAAGTATTCAAAAATGCTGTTGAATTAATATATTAATAATGTAACTATAGTTATGGCTGTAGTTCTATGGTCGTTAAATATGCAAGTCTTTTGGTAAGGTGTTCCCCGAAGAGATTTAGGTTTAGTTTATTTTTCAAGGTTGAACAACTTGTTCAACTCATTTCCTTTTCTCCAGCAGTGGTTTCTGTGAAACCATGTGTTTAATATATAAATATATCTTGTTTTTTATTTGTGCTGTGGAGCGCATTTAGAACACGACCACAGGGGGGGGGGGGCTGCTTTGTGACTGGATGCTCAACCAGTGGCGTCGCTAGGCTGTTTTATTCGGGGCTAAAGCCCCGGATGTTTTGTAATTAGCCCCGAATGTATATATACATTTTCTGTAAAAAAATAATAATAAAAAAAAAAAAAAATTTATTTTTTGATTGCATGCTCTCAAAGCTTCTCTTATGCTGTGGTTTCAATGATATTTGAACAGTTAAGAATAACAATTCTGTAACAGTACTTATACTGTAACAGTACTCTAACTACACTATACTGTTCTGTAACTATACTGTAACTATACTGTACTGTAACTATAAGTGGTGTATGCTGTAGTGTTGTAGGGGGGCGTAGCGTGAACAACAGTGTTGTTCACGCCACGCCCCCCTCTCCCTGGGCAGCTACATAGCTCAGCTGGTAAAAGTCGGCAGCTCGCAGGGTTCGAATCACGGCTGTGGTGCCATGTATGTCCAAGTGTCCCTGGGCAAGGCACCTAACCCCTAGTTGCTCCAGGGTCGCCGTCTATGGCTGACCCCCTTGCCAAGAGCAAGAAAAAATAATTCCAACAATTGACTGAGCAATAACTAACTTTCTCTAATGATTGTAATACATGAATGTATATGCAATAAAATTAACTAAACACAAACCCCAAAATCTGATCTGATTGTAAGTTAAAAACACTATTTTATGCGTTATTTTAATAAATAAATGAAAAAAAATTTTTGCTCCCTCGCTTCGCTCGGTCGCATGGATTCAGGAGGGAAGTTACAGCTTTTTTGGAAAAACTTCTCTTTTTTCAGCGTTTCCTGTTTGCATCCCTGCCTCTGGGCTAAGCCCCGGATGTTTTCAAATCCTAAAAACGCCCCTGTGCTCAACCAACAAGATAAAGAACCCAGAACTACATTTGTACAAACTGCCGAACCAATTTTTATTATTTACCTTGTTGGTATAGAGCATCATGTCACACAACAGCTTTTAGACATGTTTCAGTCAATGGAGAGCAATGAAATGTCCCCCCCTCCCCCTGGTGGGCGTGGCTTTCAGATGATGACTTCATAGCGATGTTTCTCGTGACGTCACAGCCAATATACTCATTATTCAGTTTATATTGTCCAAGTACAATGAAATGCGTACTCCCCATTCCCTCCCGCATTATTATACGTAATAGTACGTTTCTAAAACACTAAAGGCCTACTATGAGGATACTGTACACAATAAAAAATAACAATAAGGTGACTGATGGATGATATGTACATCTTCCTGTCAGGTCAGTATTTATTGGGTAAAGATTATGTTCAGTTTAGAAACTTTGGATGACAGTTTGCTATTTTCAATGTTTTGGTATGAATTATCTCAGTTATTGGAATTTAAACCTTTTGAAAACTCATAATAAAATGCATTTAGCATGAAATAACGGTTAAATAGCAGTTTAAAGTGACCACTAAGTAGCTCACATCTGGCCAAGGAGTCTGGTTATTTAGCCACACCGCCGGTTTAACGTCACACACCAGCCACCCTCCCCCTCTGCTCAGCCAATCACAGCCCCACACATGACTGCGCAGCTCTGTGATTGGCTGAGAGACAGGGGACAAATGACTGACACACACAGCAACCCATTACCGCGTCGCTACAATACGTTAGTTTAGAAGAATATCTATAGCGACTTGATTGAGAGGTTTTTTTTACGTATTCAGCAACAAAATAGCGTTAATCAGTCGAGCACACCGTGCTTTCCATGTAAAACATACCAATAACAACGCTCCGTCCGCTCCGTCCGCTACCGACGCTCCGTCCGCTACAGAACCAAGAGATTAAAAGTCAAGTCAAGTTTATTATCACTTCACAGTTTACACAAGTATAAAGCAGTGAGTGAAAATCTTATGTGCAATACCCGACGACAGACAGCAGTTATAAAAATAAGATAAAAATAGATAAAAATAGAAAAAGAACTGAATAGAATAAAGAATAAATAGAATACATTTTTAAAATAAAAATATAAATGCAATTTATAAAATGCAATATATCGGCACAGAAAAGAGCAATATGTATATATAAATCAATGTATTAAAATATACATTGTTATATGCTATACGCCCTTGTTCAGCAGCCTGATGGCCTGACTGTGGAAGCTATCTCGAATTCTAAAGATATATATCTATATAGATATATCTATATATATATCTATATATAGATATAGATATAGATATATCTATATCTATATCTATATACTGTATATATAAGGATTTAACAGGTAGTAAACAGGGGTATGCAATTCTGAGAAACAGGATGGGTGGTTGGGGTGAGAGGTGTCTTTCACACGCACAATGCGTTGGGCGGGTTTCACTTCCCTCTGCAGCGCTTTCCGGTCTGAGACCGTGCAGTTGTCGTCCCACGCTGTGATGCATTTGGTGAGTATGCTTTCATTGGCACATAGGTTAAAAGTTCACCAATACATATACATGTCCTGTGTAATGGTGAGCCGTCAGTATAGCTAATGTTGTTGTTGATCTGTCACTTGGCATCCATGTACAACATTTTCTGTCTCCAAAAATGGTTCTGAAATGTGCTATAGATGATATTTTAAACAGTAATATATGTATAGTAAGTATTATATATATATATATAATATATATATATATATTATATATATTTATAATATAGCAGGAAACTACTATTTAATATACTATTATGTAATAATAATAGTAATGTTCTTCCAGGGGGAAACCCCTGAAGGCAGAGAGACCAGCAGGCCTGACAGAAGGATGGCCCACAGAGCTCCTGGTTTCCACAGACTCTCACACACACATGCATTCAATCAACTGGCGGCTGACTGTATTTTGTTCATTCATGTCCTTATCTGTTTTTTATGTGTTTTCTAGATGTGATGACCAATAAAACATGTAACTGTTAAAAGTAGCCATTTTCATGTTATTGCCTCAAAATTTTATTTGGGGTCAAAACTTACAGTATGCAAATGAGCAGGTCCAATGGTTAATGAGTATTGTATCAGTGTGTTATAAAGAAGACTACACATCCTTAAATGGTCTGAAAATGGCTGTCATCTCTGATTATCTTGGTTTAGTTTCAGTTTTCTTGTTGAGGATCTTTGGTCAGGCATGTTTTGGCTATGAACTATAAATATAAAAATAAATATAATGTAAATAAATTAGACCTAGAAAAGTCCCATATGGACCCCTTTATAATGTTATAGGGGACCAACACAGGACGTCCTCGGAACGTTTTTCAAGGACCAAATGAGAACGTCCCCTGAAGGTTCGATTTAGCATCATAAACAACGACTACTCCTATTGGTCAAAAAAAACAAACATCCACTAATACTATTGGTCTGAGAGGTACAACCAGTATCCACTACTCTGGTTGGTCACGGTGTCTTCATCGTCACGTCACAAGTTTACAAGCTCAAACCCCAGGGGGTCGCATTCCTAGCAACGCCCTTTGGTCGCCTCAACACGCATGGCCCTTACAATGCATACAGTATCACAGATAGTGTTTTAGTTTTATACTTAGGGTATAAAAATACACTACAATGTAATGTGATGTCATGTAATGTACTGTGACGTAATGTGATATAATGTAATGCAGTGTAATGTAATGTGATATAATGTAATGTACTGTGATGTAATGTGATATAATGTAATGTACTGTGATGTAATGTGATATAATGTAATGTACTGTGATGTAATGTGATATCATGTAATGTACTGTGATGTAATGTGATATAATGTAATGCAGTGTAATGTAATGTGATATAATGTAATGTACTGTGATGTAATGTGATATCATGTAATGTACTGTGATGTAATGTGATGTAATGTAATGCAGTGTAATGTAATGTGATATAATGTAATGTAATATACACTCTTAAACACTTAAGTCACTCTTAGACACTAAAGACCCTTGTGGATAATGGTCAATTATGTATAGTCTCAATAATAAAGCACACTGCCTCAACTGTTGACAATGTCTACATGTATTATATGCTACACTATATTGAATATAGTTGGTAGTTTATTCGTAGTGGCCTAGGCCACTTGCTGCTGTACCAGCATTTCCTTTCCTCCACCAGTGGTTTCTGTGAAACCACGTGTGCTGATTCATCTCAGAGGAAACTCCCATTTATTTCTGCCTGCTCTTATAGCGGCTGTGGATCTTTACTCCTCCTTTGACATTGAGTCATTTAAGAGACACATACCCATACGGACTTCCAACGCATCAATACTGACCGCTTGTCTAGTTGTTTCTTACTTAACCCCAGTGGTGTTTAGTAACGACTTACAGGTAACGTGCATGTTGTTTTTAAACTGTACTTCTCTCTTTACTCGAGTTCATTTTCAAGCCAGTAATCCACTGTATTTTGTGTATGATCATTTAGATTTAAACTTCTAAAGCTAGTTTGCTCCTAACTATTTTCCCCTCCTACTTAAAAGTTAAACAGGCGATGGGAGCACAGTGGCTCCATGAGAGCCCACTGCAATAGACCTCATGCATGTCGCAAAATGTCACACTTTGTAGCATAATATAAAATAGGATTTAATTTGACATTTAACATTTCAAAGGGTTCTTATAAAACACTGAATGTTTTTTTCTGATGATGTTTGGCCTCTTAGATTGTAATGTGTTCAATCTTAACAGATCTTCTAGTGGACCAGTCTATCACAAAACATCTCTAGTAGAGAGGAAGAGATGTAGAGAGAGGGAAATTGCGATACTTCATTTAAAAATAATAATCCAATAGTAGAATCAAATAGTATCAAAAAATCCTGCTTTTCCATTATTTTACACATATGAAAGTATATTTTGATTTATTCACCAAGTACTTTTTATTTTTATTCAAATCTTTTTCTGAAATGGTGATTTTCTCTTTAATTAGAGTATTATTTTATGGGAGTACTTTTACTTAACTATATATTTTCAGTACTCTACCCACCACTGCTTAACCCACACCCTTGGAAGTGGATCCTGTATTGACCTTGATCCTTACCAATCCGTAAATATTCAAAAATGCTGTTGTATTAATATATTAATCATTTAACTATAGTTCTGGCTGTAGTTCTATGGTCGTGAAATATGCAAGTCTTTTGGTAAGGTGTTCCCCGAAGAGATTAATGTTTAGTTTCTTTTTCCAGGTTGAACAACTCACCTCAGAGCTCCTTGAACTTCACTGCAGTTGAATCCAGTTCAACCAAAGGAACCAAACTAAAGTGAGTAGTGGTTGAAATCAGTCTTATATCTGTCTGACCCTCTTGTGACGGAGACTGGGGCATTTCAAGTCCAGGATCCTGGGCGCTGCTACTTATGTCCAAATCAATAAGTACGACCTATTTACACATTGATGTACATGTATTCATCCAGGCCCATTTCTGTAGTAAATAGATCTATAATTCAAACGGATTCCCTTTGAGTGTAGTTGAGTGTAGTTGAGTGTTTGTTTCACTGTGTCAGTGCAGCTAGCCTACTACACTGCAAGCTTCTTGCAGTAACAATAATGTTTTAATAAGACGGTTTTCAACCGTCTTATTACCGTTTCATCAATAAAATGTAACTCCCAGATGAAAACACTGATGTTAAATGGGTTAACAATAGTTTTCTTATTTTTTTTGCCTCAACTGTTGACAATGTTTACATGTATGTACATGTATGTATTAAATGCTATATTATATTATATAGTTTATAGTTTATTGTTAGTGGCCTATGCCACTTGCTGCTGTACCAGCATTTCCTTTCCTCCAGCAGTGGTTTCTGTGAACCACGTGTTTAATATATAAATAAATCTCAGAGGAAACTCCCATTAATCGCTGCTCTTACAGCGGGCTGTAGATCTTTACTTTCACTTTGACATTGAGTCATTTAAGAGACACATACCCATACGGACAAGCAACGCATCAATATCGTAGCAACTGAATGTAAGTACATACTAGTCAAGAATGTATATTTGAATTATGCAAGAAATGAACAAGGACAGGTTGTTGTTCCACTTAACCCCAGTGGTGTTTAGTAACGACTTACAGGTAACAAGCATGTTGTTTTTTAAACTGTGCTTCTTCCTTTACTCAAGTTCATTTTCAAGCCAGTAATCCATTGCACTTCGTATGATAATTTCGAAGCTAGATTTCTCCTAACAATTTTTCCCTCCTACTTAAAAGTTAAACTAGCGAAGGGGAACACAGCGGCTCCTGCAGTTGAATCCACTTCAACAGAAGAAACCAAACTAATGTGAGTAGTGGTGGAAATGAGTCTTATATCTATCTGACCCTCTGGTGTCCAAATCAATATTTACACATTTATTTACATGAATTCATCCAGGCCCATTTCTGTAGTAAATAAATATGTGTCATTGTAGCTAGCCTACTACACTGTGCAAGCTTCTTGCAGTAACAATGATGTTTTATAAGACGGTTTTGGACATAAATTAAATGTAACTCCCAGATAAAAACAACAACACTTACGTTAAATGGGCTATCAATAATTTGTTTTCTTATTCTTCAGGATGGAATCCAAATGTATTGAAGATATTACCAGGGCCCTGGAGAACAATGACATAAAATTAGCTGCATCAATAACCCAAAAGCGTTTAAAAGATCTAAATAGTATTCCACTGAACATTGGTGTCACAGGAGAGAGTGGATCTGGAAAGTCCTCTTTTGTTAATGCCTTCAGGGGAATAGACCAAGAAGATGAGACAGCGGCCCCTACTGGTGTTGTGGAAACTACCATGGAGCCTGAGGCTTACCCACATCCACAATACCCAAATGTTACATTATGGGATCTCCCAGGAATCGGAACCCCCAATTTCACAGCTCATCAGTACCTGAAGAAAGTAGAGTTTGAAAAGTTCGATTTTTTCATCATCATATCAGCTGGACGCTTCAAAGAGAATGATGCCAAGCTGGCTCAGGAGATCATGAAAATGGGCAAGAGTTTCTACTTTGTCCGCGCTAAGATTGACAACGATCTGAATGCGGAAAAGACCAAGAGGGAGTACAACCAAGAAAATACACTCCAGAAAATGAGGGAAGATTGCATTAAAGGTTTGCTTTTTGTGTGTACTGTAAATATGAAATATTTCAATTATTTTAAAGGAGCACTGCTCAATGTTTCAGTATAAAACATGTTGTATATGTTTCAAAATGATATAATAGAAATAGCACTCAAAGATGTTTTTAAAATCATTTTATAGAAGAGAAAAGCTAATTAGATTGGCTATGCGTAGTCCTAGTACAGTCCAGTACGTACAGTTTAACATGTATTCCCACACTCCTTTCTGACCACATTAAGTTCCTTCTGTAATCCCTTTCCAACAGGACTTGAAAAACAAGATGTGACGTCTCCTCAGGTCTTCCTGGTCTCCAGCTTTGAGCTTCATTTGTATGACTTCCCTACCCTCCAGGAGACCATGGAGAGAGACCTTCCATCACACAAGAGACATGTTCTGACCTTGGCCCTTCCCAACATCTGCAAAAGCAACATTATGAAAAAGAAAGAGGTTTTCCGTTCTCAAATTCAGTTCCATGCCGTATTATCTGGAGCTATAGCATTTCTACCTCTCCCAGGGCTTTCCATTGTTGCTGACGTAGGAATTCTGGTCGTTGTTATTAGAGCGTATTTGTCTGGGTTTGGTCTTGATAAAAAGTCGCTGGAAAAACTTTCCAGTGACACAAAAAAGCCTTTAGATGATCTAAATGCAGTCTTGAAAAATATTTGTTCTGGAAAGGATATAACAAAAGAGCTTGTTTTATTAATGCTGCGTGGTTCGAGCTTTACTGAGCTATGTGCACAGGAACTTTTCAAATGGATTCCTGTTGTTGGACTCATAGCAGCTTCTGTACTTTCTTTCAAATACATTTCCAAGTTTTTGAGTAATGTTCTTGACAGCTTAGCTGTTGATGCAGAAAATGTTCTGAAGAAGGCATTAGACCTTCAGTAAGGCCTGGTAATGCTGTAGCCTTTAGCCGTGAGCTAACTGAACAAGGAACGTTCAATAATGCAATTGGGGGAAAACTAATTCAACAGTAAGTAATATTAAGTGCGTTTGCTCATGTTTCTTTTATTAATGTTGAAACATGACATTGGGAACATGTTGTTTTTTAATGGGCATGCCATGTCCAGACCTGTCTGATCCACAGCAGAGCTAACAGGGCTAACAGGGCTAACAGGGCTAACGGGGCTAACGGGGCTACGAGAGGTCCCTGAACACAAAAGGCCACTTGTAATATTAATAAACATAACAATAAACATATCTTTTAACAGGACATAACCTGACCTAACAGTCACTCTCAGTCGGAGAGTGGAGGACTGAGTTCATTCATTTTTGTATATTTCACACTACCAGATTCCAGCTTTACAACAATCACAGCTACCATAATGGATGAGATTTTAACATTAATTAGTTTTTCTCTTTTATCTCATCCGTATCATAATACGTTTAAATGACTTGTTGTGTATATGTTCTTTCTTTCCAAGCCAAGAAGAGATGTTTCTTATATTAACTGTTTCATTTTGGATCACCTAAAATGTCCTCTTACCAGTTTGTCATGCATTTATATTATATTCACAACCCCACATATATGTAATATTTAACCCCACACATTCACACACATAAACACAAGTACATTAAGTATTTCACACTCGTGAGTCGTGATTAATCACAGCTTGTTATATAAATGTATTCTATGAAACCCTTTTATAGTTTGATAGCCTTGTAATTACTGAGTCATTAAATGCTTGGTTTTAGAGCTAGATAGATAATTAATACATGGATTGGAATACAAATAATAAATGATAATAGCCTCATATAAAATTGGTGGGGTCTCTGTTCACTGCGTCTGTCTCTGTAGGTTACTAACCATAGACTGTAGACCTGCAATACATATATAGATATATATAAAGTATAAATAACATATAAAGAGATGAAGTCTGTATTTGCATATCGCGATGCGGCCGCTAGGGGGCGCTGACTGCTTATGAAACGCTTTAGGTCAGGCAAAAGAGGAGTAATCCAGCTATTCAGTTGGGACTATCCTGAGATAAACGTCTCAATGTCGTCTATTACATTAATTGACTCTGGATTAAAACAAATGCTATTAAACTGACATGGATTAAGATTGATCTTCCCAATATTAGTCTTTCTTTCTGTAAAATAATAAAATGTGTAGCCTTATAATGCAGGTCATTCTGCCGACTGTAGTTTGCGATGCGCTGCGGACGACAGCGTCTTTTGACGGGATTATGATGTCCGAAGGTGGAGCAAAACACGTGAAGCGGATGAGCTTAATCCGTCGGTGTTTGGGGTAGATGGAGATGACTGACGGCTTGCATAGAGGACCACTTTGCCTTCGTGTGCGTTCTTGTCAAATGTATCAGCGGATGAGTGGGTAGCTGTGGACGGTGCGCTCCGTTTAACAACGTCTTTACACAGATCCACTTCATATGTTTGATGTAAAAGAGAAAGTCAACGGGGGACAATGGGGACACTTCTGCTGCACATTGGTAAGCTTTATTTACTGTCCACCTTCCTCTGAACATTTGTTTGGCTAAAGTTTGAACCAGTGCCCTCAACTTTCCCCTCTCCTCCCCTGCTCCCTACCCCTCCATCTCCTCCTCTCCCCCTACATCTCCTCCTCTCCTCTCCTCTCTCTCCTCTCCCCCTCCATCTCCTCCTCTCCCTCCATCTCCTCCTCTCCTCCATCTCCTCCTCTCCTCCTCTAACCCTCTATCTACTCCTCCCCCTCCTCCTATTCTCTCCTCCTCTCCTCCTCTCAGTGATAGCCAGCCTTGTGTCGGAGTTATCCGGAGCAACTGCAGCGAGAAAACAAGCTGAAGGTAACCCGGGCAACCAGGTCAACATCCAGTCCTCAGGTCATGAGGAAGGCACAACAAATAGTGGATGACCCTCTCACCCCAACCATGGACTGTTTGCCCTCCTCCCCTCCGGGAGGCGCTATAGAAACCTCTGTTCCAAGTCAAGCAGCTTAGGAACAGCTTCTTCCCCTCAGCTGTCATCTCCCTGAACTCTGCACCACGAAGACAGCCCCCCCCCCTTCTGCACCCCCCCCCCTTCTTACCCCCTTGCTGCCCCTCCCCCCCTGCTGCTGCACCTCTGCTGCCCCCCCCTGCTCACGCCCCTGCCCCCCCCCCTGCTCACGCCCCTGCCCCCCCCCTGCTCACGCCCCTGCCCCTCCCCCCCTGCTCACGCCCCTGCCCCCCCCCCTGCTCACGCCCCTGCCCCCCCCCTGCCCCCCCCCCCTGCTCACGCCCCTGCCCCCCCCCTGCTCACGCCCCATATACATTTAGATCTATATATTTGTATCCTGCTTTCAATAATAGCATATCCCTGATCACTACGTTAAATGATCACTTACCTGTATATACATATACCTATTATTATGCTCATATCACATCTATACCTAGACTGTCTGTTAACCTGTACATTTAAACTGTAAATTATATTATATTACCATGCACTTTACTGCAACATTTGCACTCTGGTTAGATGCTAAATCATTTTTGCTGTACTGTACTTGTGCTGTGCAATGACAATCCATTTGAATCTAATCTAATCTAATCTAATGACATAGTAATAATTAAGTACGGCCAACGTGAGCGTTTAAAAGTCAGCCGTTGCTTGTGTTTCTTCTGCGTGGTAATACTTGGTTGAGAGGGAGGTGAGCGATAGGTGAGGAGGCCCGTATGCCCTGACGTTGACAGAAGCTGTGCGTTGTGTGCCTCTTGCCGGGTGGTTCCCAGTGAAGAACAACTCTGGGGTGAGTCCGGCCGGGCAGTGCGGGGACCGGGTGAAGGAGCAGAGCGGCGGCTCCTTCACTTCACCCAACTACCCTGAGAAGTACCCGGCCGACAGAGAGTGTGTCTACATCATAGAAGGTGAGGCTGCCTGTGGTGGTGGTGGTGGTGTGGTGGTGGTGGTGGTGGTGGTGTGGTGGTGGTGGTGGTGGTGGTGGTGGTGTTTGTGGTTGAGGTAAAGGTGTATTGTGTAGTATGAGTCTCTTGTATGGATGAGCAACTTAATGTGTGTTTTACTGGGGACACACGCTCTCAAACGCCCCCTCGCCCCTCTCCCTCTCACCCCTCTCTCTCTCCCCTCTGTCTCTCTCTTCTCACCTGTCTCCCCCTCTCTCTCCCCCTCTCGCTCTCTCTCACCCCCTCTCTCTCTCTCTCTCACCCCGTCTCCGCTTCTCTCTCTCCCCCCCTCTCTCTCTCTCACCCCCCTCTCTCTCTCTCTCTCATACCCCCTCTCTCTCTCTCTCTCTCACTCCCCCTCTCTCCTCTCGCTCTCACCCCCCTCTCTCTCCCCCCTCTCCCTCTCTATCCCTCTCGTCTCTCTAACACCCCTCTCTCTCTCTCTCATCCCCCTCTCTCTCTCTCTCTCCTCTCTCTCTCTCATCTCTCTCTCTCTCCCCTCTCTCTCTCTCTCTCTCTCTCTCTCTCTCTCTCTCTCTCTCTCTCTCTCTCTCTCTCTCTCTCTCTCTCTCTCTCTCTCTCTCTCTCCCTCTCTCTCTCTCCTCTCTCTCTCTCTCTCTCTCTCTCTCTCTCTCTCTCTCTCTCTCTCTCTCTCTCTCTCTCTCTCTCTCTCTCTCTCTCTCTCTCTCCCCCCTCTCTCCCTCTCTAGCGTCTCCGCGGCAGTGCATTGACCTGTTCTTCGAGGAGCTCTACTCCATCGAGCCGTCCTGGGACTGTAAGTTCGACCACATCGAGGTGCGTGACGGGCCCTTCGGCTTCTCCCCCATCATCGGCCGCCACTGCGGCCGGCGGAGTCCGTCCTACGTCCGCTCCAGCGGCCGCTACCTCTACATCAAGTTTGTGTCGGACGGCGAGCTGGAGGCCATCGGCTTCTCGGCCCGGTACAACTTCACACGAGGTGAGGGGTGAAGAGGATGCATCGTCATGGCGAGAGAGTTGTAAGGGATGGAGAGAGACAGGGGGGAGAGTGAGAGAGAAAGAGAGGTGAGAGGGAGTTAGAGATACACAGAGACAGAGGGGAGAGAGAGAGAGAGAGAGAGAGAGAGAGAGAGAGAGAGAGAGAGAGAGAGAGAGAGGAGAGAGAGAGAGAGAGAGAGAGAGAGAGAGAGAGAGAGAGAGAGAGAGAGAGAGAGAGGATAGAGAGAGGACGAGATAGCAGAGTAGGGAGAGAGAGAGAGAGAGAGAGAGAGTGAAGAGAGGTGAGAGGGAGGGAGAGATAGACAGAGACAGGGGAGAGAGAGAGTGAAAGAGAGGTGAGAGGGAGGGAGAGATAGGCAGAGACAGGGGAGAGGGAGAGGAGAGAGAGACAGCGTGTGGAAGGTGGGTGAAAGAGGAGAGAGAGAGAGGTAGAATGAGAGGAGAGGTCATTTCAGAGATGATTCCTATTGCTCCCCTACTGTGCTACAGAGAGATGTAGCCATCCCTGGGCCTCTCTCCTCTCCTCTATCTGCCTCCTTCTCTTTCTTCTGAGGCATCCCTTCGAGGTCATCATACCTCGGTCAGGTTTACCTTTGCTGGTTCTAAGCTGAGGCAGAAATACACAAAAATAGCAGAAATGTTCCAAATTCAGAGAGTAGTAAAGATTTTTGTAGTTTTTACTAGTGTAGTATAAAACTATTTTTGTAGTTTTTACTTGTTTAGTATAATACAATTTTTGTAGTTTTTACTAGTGTATTATAAAACTATTTTGTAGTTTTTACTTGTTTAGTATAATACTATTTTTTATAGTTTTTACTAGTGTAGTATAAAACTAGGTTTGTAGTTTTTACTAGTGTAGTATAAAACTAGGTTTGTAGTTTTTACTAGTGTAGTATAAAACTAGACACACACACACACACACACACACACACACACACACACACTCAGGGGAACAGAGCTTGTCTGATGGGAGGCGGCTTAAAGGGAGACCCAGAGACTTTATTACCAGCACATTTTTACAAGCCACCTCCATCGACCAGAGGACGGACAATCTGTCCCTCTCTCCTCTCCCTCTCTCATCTGCCCTTCTCTCCCCCTCTCTCCCTCTTTCCCTCCCTCTCTCCACCCCTCTCCCTCCATCTTTCCACCCCCCCTTTCCCTCTCTCCCTCCCTCTCTCGCCCTCTCTCCACCCCTCTCTCCCTCCATCTCTCCACCCCCCCTTTCCCTCTCTCGACCCCTCTCTCCCTCCCTCTCTTCACCTCTTTCTCCACCCATCTCCCCCTCTCTCCACCCCTCTCTCCACCCCTCTCTCTCTCCCTCCCTCTCTCCACCCCTCTCTCTCTCCCTCCATCTCTCCACCCCTCTCTCCCTCCATCTCTCCACCCCTCTCTCTCTCCCTCCCTCTCTCCACCCCACTCCCTCCATCTCTCCACCCCTCTCTCTCTCCCTCCCTCTCTACACCCCTCCCCCCTCCATCTCTCCACCCCTCTCTCCCTCCATCTCTCCACCCCTCTCTCTCTCCCTCCCTCTCTCCACCCCACTCCCTCCATCTCTCCACCCCTCTCTCTCTCCCTCCCTCTCTACACCCCTCCCCCCTCCATCTCTCCACCCCTCTCTCCCTCCATCTCTCCACCCCTCTCTCTCTCCCTCCCTCTCTCCACCCCACTCCCTCCATCTCTCCACCCCTCTCTCTCTCCCTCCCTCTCTACACCCCTCCCCCCTCCATCTCTCCACCCCTCTCTCCCTCCATCTCTCCACCCCTCTCTCCCTCCATCTCTCCACCCCTCTCTCCCTCCATCTCTCCACCCCTCTCTCTCCCTCCATCTCTCCACCCCTCTCTCTCTCCCTCCCTCTCTCCACCCCTCTCTCTCTCCCTCCATCTCTCCACCCCTCTCTCCCTCCATCTCTCCACCCCTCTCTCTCTCCCTCCCTCTCTACACCCCTCCCCCCTCCATCTCTCCACCCCTCTCTCCCTCCATCTCTCCACCCCTCTCTCTCTCCCTCCCTCTCTACACCCCTCCCCCCTCCATCTCTCCTCCCCTGTCTCCCTCATCCTTCCATCATCCACTCACCCAGGCGTTTGTTTCTCTTCTATTTTGAATATCCTGTCTTTCTGACTGTGATTCACTACACGCTTGTGTTGTTGTCTTTGAGAAGGGATTTTGTTGGCTGGTGGATTAGACAAAGCAGGAGTTCATCTGTTAACTCACGAATGTCACGAGTCCTTGATGACTTCTTGCCAAATGATAATCTCCTACCTAGTTCCACTCATCATGAGGGAATACATTTCCTCTCACACACACACACACACACACACACACACACACACACACTGACCAGCCAAAGGTAAAACCCGGGGTGGATTAACTACATGGAGGATTTGGATGATTGTTTTCATCTTTAATCTCAGCAGAGCTCATCATTTATTTTGTATAGCGTTTCATCAAACTAAATGCACCCTATTGAAAAAATATATATATTACGATCATATTGTTATTAATATTAATATTATTATTATTATTGTAATTATAATGATAGAGTTCTTAATGAATTAAACTGTCTTATACTACCTAACTGCTATGTTACGTTTCTATGTATTTATTTTTAACAAGACATGATTCAACAAGACATGATTACTGGTGGAAAGTAATCTGTGTTGGACTAAGACACCAGGATTAATAATCCATCTACAGATTTAGGGCTCAATCTTCCCTGTAACGTGTTACAAGGGGGAGAGAAGGGTAGGTGACAAAGAAAGGGGGAGAGAGAAGGGTGGGTGAGGAAGAGAGGGAGAGAGAAGGGTAGGTGAGGAAGAGAGAAGGGTGGGTGAGGAAGAGAGGGAGAGAGAAGGGTGGGTGAGGAAGAGAGGGAGAGAGAAGGGTGGGTGAGGAAGAGGGGGAGAGAGAAGGGTAGGTGAGGAAGAGAGAAGGGTGGGTGAGGAAGAGAGAAGGGTGGGTGAGGAAGAGAGAAGGGTGGGTGAGGAAGAGAGGGAGAGAGAAGGGTAGGTGAGGAAGAGAGGAGAGAGAAGGGTGGGTGAGGAAGAGATGAAGAGAGGGCGGGGTGAGGAGGAGGGGCAAAGAGAGAAGGGTAGGGGAGGAAGAGAGAGGGCAAGAGAGAAGGGTAGGTGAGGAAGAGAGCCAGGCCCGGAAAGAGGTTCCGCCAGCGAGCGCCCGGTGGCCGGGTTAGCCACTGAGCCTGGTCGGGCATAGCCCGAAAAAGCAACGTGGCCACTTCTCCTTCCCGCGGACCCACCACCTACGGGAAGAACCGCTGGGGTCGGGTGCACTGCCAGTTAGGTGGCAGTGAAGGCAGGGGGCCTCGACGGACCAAACCCAGCCAACAGAGACTGGCTTTGGGGACGTGGAATGTCACCTCTCTGGGGGGGAAGGAGCCTGAGCTTGTGCGGGAGGTGGAGCGCTACCAATTACATCTGGTGGGGCATACCTCTACGCACAGCACTGGCTCTGGAACTAAACTCCTGGATAGGGGTTGGACTATTTCCTTCTCTGGAGTTGCTCAGGGTGTGAGGCACTGGGCGGGTGTGGGGATACACACAAGTCCCCGGCTGAGTGCCGCATTGTTGGAGTTTACCCCGGTTTGTGCCTATGCACCAAACAACAGTTCGTAATATCCCGCCTTCTTGCACACCCTGGATGGAGTCCTGCATGGGGCTCCTGAAGGGGACTCCATAGTCCTCCTGGGAGACGCACACATGGGCAACGATGGGGAAACTTGAACTTGAACCGGAGTTGATTTTTGTAATTGGATTTCTGTGCTAGTCATGGATTGGCCATAACAAACACCATGTTCAAAAGTGTACATGGTACCAGAGTACCTTAGGCCGAAGGTCAATGATCGATTTTGTTATCGTGTCATCTGGCCTGAGGCCGCATGTTTTGGACACTCGGATGAAGAGAGGGGCAGAGCTGTCAACCGATCACCATCTGGTGATGAGTTGGGTAAGATGGCGGGGAAGCCTCTGGACAGACCTGGTAAGGCCAAACGTGTAGTGCGGGTGAACTGGGAACGTCTGGTGGATGCCCCTGTCCGGGAGACCTTCAACTCCCACCCCCGGCAGAATTTTTCGGGCATCTCTGTGGAAGCTGGGGGCATTGAGCCAGAGTGGTCTTTGTTCAAAGCTTCTATTGCCGAAGCTGCGGTTGAGAGCTGTGGCCTCAAGGTCATTGGTGGGGGGGAAACCTTCGGATTGAGGGGCGGCAACCCTCGGACTTCGTGGTGGACACAGGTGGTCAGAGAAGCCGTCCGGCTGAAGAAGGAGGCCTTCCGGGCTATGTTATTCTGTGAGACTCCGGACTCAATTGCGAGGTATCGACAGGCCAAGAGGACGGCAGCCTCGGCTGTAGCGGAGGCAAAGCAGCAGGTGTGGGAGGAATTCGGAGAAGCCATGGAGAAAGACTTTCAGTCAGCGCCAAAGCGTTTCTGGCAAACAATCCGGCTTCTCAGGAGGGGGAAGCGTGGATCCATCCAAGCTGTGTACAGTAAGGGTGGGACATTGCTGACCTCAACTGAGGAGGTGATCGGGCGGTGGAAAGAACACTTTGAGGAACTTCTTAACCCAACTACACCCTCAACGGTAGAGACAGAGCTGGAGGACGAAGGACGGCAAACATCAATCTCCCTGGAGGAAGTCACTACGGTAGTCAAACATCTCCGCAGTGGCAAAGCCCCAGGGGTTGATGAGATCCGTCCAGAAATGCTCAAGGCTCTGGGTGTTGAGGGGCTGTCATGGATGACACGTCTTTTCAACATTGTGTGGAAGTCTGGGACAGTGCCTGAGGGGATGGTGGTACCCCTGTTCAAAAAGGGTGACCAGAGGGTGTGTGCCAATTACAGGGGTATCACATTACTCAGCCTCTCTGGGAAAGTCAACTCCAAGGCGCTGGAAAGGAGGGTTCGGCCGATAGTCGAACCTCAGATTGAAGAAGAACAATGCGGATTCCGCCCTGGTCGTGGAACAATGGACCAGCTTTTCACTCTTGCAAGGATCCTGGAGGGGGCTTGGGAGTATTCCCATCCACGTGTTTTGTGGATTTGGGGAAGGCATATGATCGGGTCCCTCGGGAAATACTGTGGGGGGTGCTGCGGGAGTACGGGGTGCAGGGGTCACTATTGAGGGCCATCCAATCTCTGTACTCCCAAAGCAAGAGCTGTGTCCGGATTCTCGGTAGTAAGTCGGGCCTGTTCTCAGTGGGTGTTGGCCTCCGCCAGGGCTAGGCTTTGTCACCCATCCTGTTTGGGATTTTCATGGACAGGATTTCAAGGCGCAGTCATGGAGGGGAGGGGTTTCAGTATGGTGGGCTCAGGATTGAATCGCTGCTGTTTGCAGATGATGTGGTCCTGTTTGCGTCATCAGTATGTGACCTTCAGCACTCACTGGATCAGTTTGCAGCAGAGTGTGAAGCGGCTGGGATGATCAGCACCTCCAAATCTGAGGCCATGGTTCTTAGCAGGAAACTGGTGGATTGTTTACTCCAAGTAGGGAGGGAGTCCTTATCCCAAGTGAAGGAGTTCAAGTATCTAGTGGTCTTGTTCTCGACTGAGGGGAGGATGGAGCGTGAGATTGACAGGAGAATAGGTGCAGCAGGAGCGGTATTGGGTGCACTTTGGCGCACCGTTGTAACCAAAAGAGAGCTGAACCAGAAGGCAAAGCTCTCGATCTACCGATCTCAGTCTTCGTTCCTACCCTCACCTATGGCCATGAACAATGGGTAATGACCGAAAGGACGAGATCGCGAATACAAGCGGCTGAAATGAGTTTCCTCAGGAGGGTGGCTGGTATGTCCCTGAGGGATAAGGTGAGAAGCTCAGTCACTCGTGAGAGACTCGGAGTAGAGCCACTGCTCCTTCGCGTAGAAAGGAGCCAGTAGAGATGGTTTCGGGCATCTAGTAATGATGCTTCCTGGTCGCCTCCCGAGGGAGGTTTTCCAGGCACATTCAACTGGGAAGAGACCACGGGGCAGAACGAGGTACAGGTGGGGTGATTACATCTCCACACTGGCCTGGGAACGCCTCGGGATCCCCCAGTCAGAGCTAGTCGATGTTGCCAGGGAGAGGGATGTTTGGAGTCCCCTGCTGAAGCTGCTACCTCCGCGACCCGATTACGGATAAGTGGGAGAAGATGGGTGGATGGATGGATAATAGTAAATAGGGTCAACAGAGTGCTGTACAGCTGGCTGGAGTTTCAATGTGTCACGGGTTAGGTTTGGACCCAAATGCTGCACACGGACACCAAAGGCAGATAGTGATATTTATTGCAATAACCACACAGACAGGGACAGGCAGAGGCGTAGTCAGGGACGGGCGGTAGATCGGGAACCAGGCAGGGCAGACGAACCAGGCAGGGACAGGCAGAAGCGTAGTCAGGGACAGGCGGCAGATCGGGAACCAGGCAGGGACAGGCAGAGGCTTAGTCAGGGACAGGCAGTAGATCGGGAACCAGGCAGGGACAGGCGGGGCGTAGTCAGGGACAGGCAGTAGATTGGGAACCAGGCAGGGCAGACGAACCAGGCAGGGACAGGCAGAAGCGTAGTCAAGGACAGGCGGCAGATCGGGAACCAGGCAGGGACAGGCAGAGAAGTAGTCAGGGACAGGCAGTAGATCGGGAACCAGGCAGGGACAGGCGGAGGCGTAGTCAGGGACAGGCAGTAGATCGGGAACCAGGCAGGGACAGGCGGAGGCGTAGTCAGGGACAGGCAGTAGATCGGGAACCAGGCAGGGCAGACGAACCGGCAGGGACAGGCAGAGCCGTAGACGCGACAGGCAGCAGATCGGGAACCTGGCAGCGACAGGTGGACGCGTACTCAGGTACAGGCAGAGGATCAGGAACAGGAATCAGAACGCTGGAATGTCTGCATAGTCCGGATACGCTGGAGAGTCTGTGTCATCAGGAACAATCTCAAGTCAAGTCACGTCAAGTTTATTGTCACTTCACAGTTTACAGTGAGTATAAAGCAGTGAGTGAAAATCTTATGTGCAATACCAGACAACAGACAGCAGTTATAAAAATAAGATAACAATTTATAAAAATAGAATAAAACAGAAAAGTGGCAAAGTATGAGTCGGCTTAAGTAGGCAGGTTGATTACAATCAACTGCGAGTGTGGGAAGACGTGGATGAGGGTTGATGCTGCCCTCAAGTGGAGGCATGGTGAATAGCCATTGTGACACAATGCAATGAAATGTAGGTTTTTTATCTTTGGTTGTGTAACTGTGTGTTACCTATGCTATCACATACAGTACATGGATGTACTGTTTTACTGGCTGACAGTCTCGCTGCTAACCTAACATATCTATCGCTGCGCTCTGTCTTCAGATCCAGATTTTAAAGCCCTTGGAGATCTCCCTCCCCTGCCTTGTGAGTATCAACTAACTGTCTGTGGGTCTGCAGTGTACTAGGCCCAGTATATTCTGTACATGTGTAGATGTTCTATGTAGCGGGGGCCCCAAAGGGCTATCATCATCCTCATCATCACCATCATCATCATCATCCTCATCATCAACAACAACTTTGTTTTGTTTATTTTATTGTACATATTTTATTTTTATGGTGTTTTGAGATTTATACTGTGGGAGGGAATCAGAGTAAGTATTCCTATGTAGTTACAAATCTTACAAATCTTGTATCTTGTATCTTGTATCTTGTATCTGTCACCTTCATATCCGTCATCTCCTCCTTTTTAGTCCCATCAGGGCCTGGTTACATATCTGCTTAGACCTCCTATGCTGCTATAGTGGCAGTACAACCCAGTGTGGTTGACTGAACGTTTTGTGTATCTCTGTTCTTCCCCTCTCCCCAGTTTGTGACTTTGAGTTGGCCGGTCCTGAGGGCTTCGTGGAGTCGGCCCAGATATCGGTAGAGGGTCGGGCCCTGCAGACCGAGGCTGTGGACTGCAGGTGGTACATCCGGGCTCCGCCCAAAGCCAAGGTCAGCATGGGAGATTGTTCTGCCGTTGGCGGTGATGTGGTTGACGTTGGTGTCTTCTTCTGCATATTGCATGATTGTGCTTAAGTTGTACTTCTTGCACAGTTTTGTCAACACTGCATTCATTCCTGCACAGTAATAACACATCCACGTGTTAGGTGGTGGACAAGGTTTGGTGGAAACCAAGGTTCCACGGACCGGAATGAATGAATGCTAGATTAGAGTCGTATTCGTATGAAGTAGTATATAGTATAGTATAAAGTATAAAATATATAGTATAGTTTATAGTGTTGTTAGTATAGCATAGTGTAGTATAGTATAGTATTGTTGTTGAAATTCATACTATGGGAGGGAATGTGGAGTGAGCTTCCCATTGTCCTGAATGTTGAATGTTGAGTGACACGACTCCTCCGGCTCCGCCCCCAGATCTACCTGCGTTTCCTGGAGTACGAGATGCACAACTCCAACGAGTGCAAGCGTAACTTCGTGGCGGTGTACGACGGCGGCGGCTCCGTGGAGCACCTGAAGAACAAGTTCTGCTCCACGGTGGCCAACGACGTGATGCTGGGCGGCTCCGTGGGCGTGGTCCGGCTTTGGGCCGACGAGGGCAGCCGCAAGAGTCGCTTCAAGATCCTCTTCACCACCTTCCACTCGCGTGAGTCGCGCCCGCGCAGGCCACCGTTAGCTCACGTGATGTTAGCCCATGGGAACGCTAGCTCTTAGCTCGCCTGTGGGTAGCTTGCGTGATGTACGTTTCTTTTCAGAGGGCGGTTGTTGTGCCCCCGCGCTCTAATTGATCCCAGGTGTTTCCCATCATAATCAGGCCGGCTGAGGCCAATGAACACCTGGGATCTACCCTACTTTAGGCTGTCGAAGACCGACGTCGGGGCTTGACCATTGCGCACCTTACTGAGAACCTTATGGCTCCCCATATTCTTTAAATCTTGCCCCTTCGTGTTTTTATTGATGTTTTTATTGTGAACGGTATTTTTACTATTTAATATAGTGTTTTAGAATATTCCTACTGCGGAGGGAATGAGGAGTAAGCATTCCATTGGACTTGTTGCAAATACAAATACTGAGTCTTGAATCTTGTCAGACAGTCCCGCATTAAGTTTGGAACCGCTGTTGTTTTTGCTCTCCCCCTGCGTATTGGGTGCTAACTCTTTGTATTTTTCTTGCCTCACATTCACATCATGTCACATCCCTCTGGTTCAATCCCCCCGGTGCCGTCGGTGGGCAGCTCCTTGTGAGGGAGACACGTTCTTCTGCCACAGTAACATGTGCATCAACAACACGCTGGTGTGCAACGGGATCCAGAACTGTGTCTACCCCTGGGATGAGAACCACTGTAAAGGTAGTCCACTGAACCCTGCTGTATCCCCCCCGTGGCTCTCAATACTCTTATTTTTCTTTATTCTGTCATTTATTTTGGACATATATACTGTATATATACAGTATATATATATATACAGTATATATATATATATATATATACAGTATATATATATATATACAGTATATATTGCAGCTATTTCACTTATCTTCCTATTTTCCTTTTCTTTTTTTTCAATCGTGCTAAAACTATTCCTATTCATAGACAATTGGACAGACAGACGCAGAGCCAGACAGACAGACAGACAGACAGACAGACAGACAGCCAATTAACAAGGGGAAATGAAGGTGTTAAAGTGTTACCTCCCTGGTTGTACATATAGCCAGAAAAAGGATATAGCGTGTGATATGGCATTCACGTGATTGGCTGAGCTTTGCTCCCGTCCTCCTCCTATCAGAGAACAGGAAGGCGAGTATCCTGGACAACACCAACCTGACCATCATGGGCGTGACCTGTGGCCTGGTGCTTATCCTGCTTGTCATCTCCGTGGTCATCCAGGTCAAACAGCCACGCAAGAAGTACATCGTCCGCAGGTTGGGACTCTGGACATGCGTTTGTTCCATGACTTGAGATTCCTTGTTTTGTTTTGTTGTCTGAAATTGTTTCCGGAAAGATAACACTCTTAACAGAAGGTAAGAACAAAAATCCCCCTTTAACAACTACTGTTACTTAAAAAAAATGTTTTTAATAAACTAACTTGGATTTCAAACTAGCAAACAACTAATTCAAACTAACAAACAACTAATTAGTTGTTCATTATTACAAAGTGCCAGTCAACCTTGTTCTTCTCATGAATCATTTTACAAATTGGTAACAAATAGGGTTTGCACTTCTATCCAAACATCTAAATTGAGTGGAAGATTGAAATGATCACCCAGACTTTTCGAAAGCTCTTCTGTCGTCCGTCCAGGGACGACTTCGACCCCGCCTTGCTGCAGCCGGGGTTGGAACCGCCGCACTACGAGCTCTGCACGCTGCGCCGCGGCCTGTCCTATGACATCCCCGACACTGATGACGCCGTCGCCGACGACGACCGCTTCCACAAGCTGCGCCATTCGTCCTCCCGCTGCATCCGTGACCACCACTGCGGCTCACAGCACGGGAGCCGCAGCAACCTGAGTCTGAGGGACTTGACCGATGGAGGCGGGGCTCTGGGTCTGGCTCCGCCCACTCCTCCTCCACCACCGCCGTTGCCCCGCCATGGCGTTGGCCCAGCAGTCGCCGCATGGCGGTCTGTCGCACCACACTGCGACATTGTGCCGCCGCAGTGTCATGGTGATGAACCACGATGAGGTGGGCGAGGAGGAGGACGAGGAGGAGGAAGAGGAGGAGGAGGAGGATGAGGAGCTGATGATAGAGGATGATGGCGTGCATCACAGAGCGCCACATCGTCACCACCACCCCGGGAAGCAGTTACACCACCAGGGCTTCTTCTCTGGCATGGAGTAAAGCTACGCCCTCCATAGCTTGTCCAACGATTTCTAGATGGAGGTGATGGAGGAGGAGGAGGAGGAGGAGGAGGAGGAGGAGGAGGAGGAGGAGGAGGAGGAGGAGAAAGAGGTGGTGGTGGTGGTGGTGGAGGAGTAGAAGAATAGATGTATCACATTCCTATTGATTCAGAACAGGCTGGCATGTGTTTCAAGTGTGTTCTTGAAAATGATTTTGATCTTCTGTTCTGGCGCTGTTGTCATGTGATGAGAGACTGGTGGTTACTAACAGCAGAACAGAAACCTAACGTCCTAACCTGTAACCTGGTGGTATAATGACATCATGTGTCACGTCCTAACCTGTAACCTGGTGGTATAATGACGTCATCATGTGTCACGTCCTAACCTGTAACCTGGTGGTATAATGACGTCATCATGTGTCACGTCCTAACCTGTAACCTGGTGGTATAATGACGTCATGTGTCACGTCCTAACCTGTAACCTGGTGGTATAATGACGTCATGTGTCACGTCCTAACCTGTAACCTGGTGGTATAATGACGTCATCATGTGTCACGTCCTAACCTGTAACCTGGTGGTATAATGACGTCATCATGTGTCACGTCCTAACCTGTAACCTGGTGGTATAATGACGTCATGTGTCACATCCTAACCTGTAACCTGGTGGTATAATGACGTCATCATGTGTCACGTCCTAACCTGTAACCTGGTGGTATAATGACGTCATGTGTCACGTCCTAACCTGTAACCTGGTGGTATAATGACGTCATCATGTGTCACGTCCTAACCTGTAACCTGGTGGTATAATGACGTCATGTGTCACGTCCTAACCTGTAACCTGGTGGTATAATGACGTCATGTGTCACGTCCTAACCTGTAACCTGGTGGTATAATGACGTCATGTGTCACGTCCTAACCTGTAACCTGGTGGTATAATGACGTCATGTGTCACGTCCTAACCTGTAACCTGGTGGTATAATGACGTCATCATGTGTCACGTCCTAACCTGTAACCTGGTGGTATAATGACGTCATGTGTCACGTCCTAACCTGTAACCTGGTGGTATAATGACGTCATCATGTGTCACGTCCTAACCTGTAACCTGGTGGTATAATGACGTCATCATGTGTCACGTCCTAACCTGTAACCTGGTGGTATAATGACGTCATGTGTCACGTCCTAACCTGTAACCTGGTGGTATAATGACGTCATGTGTCACGTCCTAACCTGTAACCTGGTGGTATAATGACGTCATGTGTCACGTCCTAACCTGTAACCTGGTGGTATAATGACGTCATGTGTCACGTCCTAACCTGTAACCTGGTGGTATAATGACGTCATGTGTCACGTCCTAACCTGTAACCTGGTGGTATAATGACGTCATGTGTCACGTCCTAACCTGTAACCTGGTGGTATAATGACGTCATGTGTCACGTCCTAACCTGTAACCTGGTGGTATAATGACATCATGTGTCACGTCCTAACCTGTAACCTGGTGGTATAATGACGTCATCATGTGTCACGTCCTAACCTGTAACCTGGTGGTATAATGACGTCATGTGTCACGTCCTAACCTGTAACCTGGTGGTATAATGACGTCATGTGTCACGTCCTAACCTGTAACCTGGTGGTATAATGACGTCATGTGTCACCTCCTAACCTGTAACCTGGTGGTATAATGACATCATGTGTCACGTCCTAACCTGTAACCTGGTGGTATAATGACGTCATCATGTGTCACGTCCTAACCTGTAACCTGGTGGTATAATGACGTCATGTGTCACGTCCTAACCTGTAACCTGGTGGTATAATGACGTCATCATGTGTCACGTCCTAACCTGTAACCTGGTGGTATAATGACGTCATGTGTCACGTCCTAACCTGTAACCTGGTGGTATAATGACGTCATGTGTCACGTCCTAACCTGTAACCTGGTGGTATAATGACGTCATCATGTGTCACGTCCTAACCTGTAACCTGGTGGTATAATGACGTCATGTGTCACGTCCTAACCTGTAACCTGGTGGTATAATGACGTCATCATGTGTCACGTCCTAACCTGTAACCTGGTGGTATAATGACGTCATGTGTCACGTCCTAACCTGTAACCTGGTGGTATAATGACGTCATGTGTCACGTCCTAACCTGTAACCTGGTGGTATAATGACGTCATGTGTCACGTCCTAACCTGTAACCTGGTGGTATAATGACGTCATCATGTGTCACGTCCTAACCTGTAACCTGGTGGTATAATGACGTCATGTGTCACGTCCTAACCTGTAACCTGGTGGTATAATGACGTCATGTGTCACGTCCTAACCTGTAACCTGGTGGTATAATGACGTCATCATGTGTCACGTCCTAACCTGTAACCTGGTGGTAAATGACGTCATGTGTCACGTCCTAACCTGTAACCTGGTGGTATAATGACGGCATCATGTGTCACGTCCTAACCTGTAACCTGGTGGTATAATGACGTCATCATGTGTCACGTCCTAACCTGTAACCTGGTGGTATAATGACATCATGTGTCACGTCCTAACCTGTAACCTGGTGGTATAATGACATCATGTGTCACGTCCTAACCTGTAACCTGGTGGTATAATGACGTCATGTGTCACGTCCTAACCTGTAACCTGGTGGTATAATGACGTCATCATGTGTCACGTCCTAACCTGTAACCTGGTGGTATAATGACGTCATCATGTGTCACGTCCTAACCTGTAACCTGGTGGTATGATGACGTCATGTGTCACGTCCTAACCTGTAACCTGGTGGTATAATGACGTCATCATGTGTCACGTCCTAACCTGTAACCTGGTGGTATAATGACGTCATGTGTCACGTCCTAACCTGTAACCTGGTGGTATAATGACGTCATGTGTCACGTCCTAACCTGTAACCTGGTGGTATAATGACGTCATCATGTGTCACGTCCTAACCTGTAACCTGGTGGTATAATGACGTCATCATGTGTCACGTCCTAACCTGTAACCTGGTGGTATAATGACGTCATCATGTGTCACGTCCTAACCTGTAACCTGGTGGTATAATGACGTCATGTGTCACGTCCTAACCTGTAACCTGGTGGTATAATGACGTCATGTGTCACGTCCTAACCTGTAACCTGGTGGTATAATGACGTCATCATGTGTCACGTCCTAACCTGTAACCTGGTGGTATAATGACATCATGTGTCACGTCCTAACCTGTAACCTGGTGGTATAAAGACGTCATGTGTCACGTCCTAACCTGTAACCTGGTGGTATAATGACGTCATCATGTGTCACGTCCTAACCTGTAACCTGGTGGTATAAAGACGTCATGTGTCACGTCCTAACCTGTAACCTGGTGGTATAATGACGTCATGTGTCACGTCCTAACCTGTAACCTGGTGGTATAATGACGTCATCATGTGTCACGTCCTAACCTGTAACCTGGTGGTATAATGATGTCATGTGAGTGTATCGTAGTATCTGAGGGGTTCTGTCAACTTCCTCTGCTGTTATTTCCAAATATCTATGTTTGATGTTTATTACCTTTTATAACCTTGGAAAACAATGAATGATTGAATGACACGGACATCTATCCCCGTGACCCTGGGACAAACACTTTGTACATACTTTTGTTTTACAATAATAGTAGAGTTTTGTAGAGAAGGAAAAGTAGAGCATAGAAATAGGAATACATTCTAAGGTCTACATTCTTCTCGTTTTTTTAAGTTGAAAATCATATGCACAAAAAATTGCACTCTGAACCAAAATGCATCCTATACTAATTAACTACTAACCCAGAGGTATTGATAATAGTTTCCCTGTACATATTCATATTTGTTGTGTGTATTTATTGATGTTTTACATTTTTCATCTTGTTATTATATGTTTTGCAATGTCCTAATATTGTTTTTCTTCATTAAATCGTTATGTGTTCCCTTATATCAATGAGACTTGTATTTTTATTAGGGCTGTTAAAGTTAACGAGTTAACGCACGTCATTAATCTCGAGACTTTAACGCGCACTATTTCTTTTTAACTCAAATGAATCATCGTATCCAGTTTAGACGACTCCTCCCTCAGTGTTTTCAGCGCGCATACGCACCTGGTAATGACCTGAGAGGCTCCTCCTCCAGTGTTTCACCTGGTAATGACCTGAGAGGCTCCTCCCCCAGTGTTTCACTTGGTAATGACCTGAGAGGCTCCTCCCCCAGTGTTTCACTTGGTAATGAACTGAGAGGCTCCTCCCCCAGTGTTTCACCTGGTAATGACCTGAGAGGCTCCTCCCCAGTGTTTCACCTGGTAATGACCTGAGAGGCTCCTCCCCCAGTGTTTCACCTGGTAATGACCTGAGAGGCTCCTCCCCCAGTGTTTCACCTGGTAATGACCTGAGAGGCAGGCAGTAAGGCGTTAAACCAACAGGATGATGAGGAGACGCACCGAGGAGCGTTGGGCGCAACATTTCACTTTAACACATCACGCTCGCAATATGATTGCGGCAACAAAGAACCTTCCTTTGAGCATATGCCCTGTATATATGTATATATATATGTATATATATATATATGTGTATATATATAGGTGTGTATAGCGCACATTTAACAGAGGGCCGGTGGTCTCACACCCCGACTGTGGCTTTAGCAAAGTGCCGTCAAATAGTTTCAAACACAGTCCTGCAAACAGCGGAGCTGAAAGTCCGGCAGCAAGCCTCTCACGGGCAAAAGGAGGAGGAGCCAAGCCTCTCACGGGCAGAAGGAGGAGGAGCCAAGCCTCTCACGGGCAGAAGGAGGAGGAGCCAAGCCTCTCCCGGGAAGAAGGAGGAGGAGCCAAGCCTCTCCCGGGCAGAAGGAGGAGCCAAGCCTCTCACGGCAGAAGGAGGAGCCCCTAAGCTAAGGGCAATACTAAGCACTCCCTGAGACCTTTTTGCTCAGAAAAACTCAAATGAAAAGTAACAAATAAAATAATAAAAATCTTGATCTCTAACTGCTTTTAGCATTTCATCCTTCCATACCATACATTTGTTTTGCCACCCGCAAACAACAAAACTACAAGTAAATATGTTTATTTTTAACTTTAATGATGTGATTAATCTGTGATTAATCTGATTTATCACAGAATTTTATTTTTTTTAATCCCTTTAAATATTTGGATCTATTGACAGCACTAATATATCAATTGATATATCCATACGGACTTCCAACACATCAATATCGTAGCAACTGAATGTAAGTACATAAAGAATGTATATTTGAATTATGCAAGGAATGAACAATGACAGGTTGTCTTGTTGTTCCTTACTTAACCCCAGTGGTGTTTAGTGACAAGTTTGTCACGAAGGGATAGTTCGGTGGGACCCAGAACGCAGACCAAGACACAGTGGAGCTATAACGTATCGCTTTATTAAGCAAAAAACAACACAAGAGTGAACGGGACAGGAAAGGGGTCAGGATACTGTGGTGTTATTGTTAATAGGTGTGCGTTTATACAACACAGAGTACAGGCCACCGTAGTGACGTCACGGCCGGGTACGCTAGAGCAGGCTAGGCTAGGAGCGGAGCGAGACGGCTGTATGTGGAGCTAGCAATAAAAGACACTTACAATCAAACACAGAGGACTCACGTGTATGCTTGTGAAATAACACGACATGGTGTCAGAAGTCCTGTGTGTGAAGTGTTAAAAGTTAGTCAGACAATAAGTGTCATTTGGAGCTGGTTGACGGCGAGAAGGGAGGACGAACAGCATGGTTGATAATGCTGATGCGGGAACAGCTACAGCCCAGAGAGCAGCGCCAGGCTCAAGTGCTACGTTCAGCATCCAGCCTCCCGAGTCCTTTGACTTTTCAAAGCCACAAGAGTGGGCCAAATGGATACGCAGGTTCGAACGATTGCTAGCTCTGAAGAGAATCAAGTCAACACGCTAATATATTGCATGGGAGATGAGGCGGATGATATTTTACGTGGACTAAATCTGACAGACGATCTAGGACGTACTTACCAAGGAGTGCGCAATGGATTACAAGGTTTCTTCGTAGTCAAGAAAAATGTCATCTACGAGCGTGCCAAATTTAAAATGCGCAAGCAGGGAGAATGTGAAACAGTGGACTCATTTGTGACGGCACTGTATGCGCTGGCGGAGCATTGTACATACGGAGTGCTACATGATGAGCTTATTCGCGACAGGCTTGTCGTCGAACTGATGGATAAGCGGCTGTCCCAACGCCTGCAACTGGACCCGGACTTGACCCTGGAAAAGGCAATAAACATGGCGAGGCAGAGTGAAGAGGTGAAACGACAGCAATCTTCTCTGCGAGGGGACACCAGGACAGAGACAAGTGATGCTACATCTGTGGACAGAGTGTTTAAGAGCAGTAGCAGGACATATGCTAGAAATAAACCTCAACAGGCTAACGGCTACCCAGCCAAGCCACTCAGTGCCCAATACTTAAAGGGGAAAAGTGTCCAGTGTCATAAATGCGGCAGATCTCTGTCCCATCCACAACGCGATTGCCCTGCTAATGAAGTGAAATGTCATTCATGTGGGAAGATGGGACATTACAAGCGTGTGTGTAAGTCATCCAAATCTGTACATGAGGTTGAAGAGGACTATTCCTGCTCCTGTGAAGAAGACGAGGACTGCATGTTCTTAGGCAGCATCACAGCTGATGGTGAGCCATGGATGGTCAGCATAGACATCGGTGACAGTCATGTGCCATTCAAAATAGACACCGGTGCTGATGTTACAGTGATGCCTCACACTGTATTCCAAAAGATTTACAGAGACAAAAATCCACCTACCCTCCGGAAGTCAACTAAGCCACTGATGGGACCTGGGAGTCCACTAGATGTTGTGGGCGTCGCCACGCTGTTGCTGAGGAGGGGAGAGAAAGAGGTGTTGGAGGATGTGTATGTCACTCGACACCTGCACACAGCGATGCTGGGGAGGCCTGCTATCGGTAAGATGTAGAAAAGTACACCCTGCCGACAGTGGAGGAAACACTGGGAATGCTGGCTGGGGAGTGTGGAGACCAGTAGCCTACGTGTCGCGGTCTCTCACACAAACTGAGCAGAGATACGCGCAGGTCGAGAAGGAGGCCTTAGGCCTGACCTGGGCTTGCGAGAGGTTTCGCAACTTTCTCATCGGCAGACACTTCCAGCTAGAGACGGATCACAAGCCTCTCCTGAGTCTCCTGGGGTCTCAGGCGTTGGATGCTCTCCCTCCACGGATTCTGCGCTTCCGGATGCGTCTGATGCGCTATTCCTACTCCATTGCCCATGTGCCAGGGAAGTGCCTGTGGACTGCAGATACGCTCTCACGTGCTCCTGTGAAGAGGAGGGAAACACCGGATGAGAAGGAGTTGTTTGAGTGCGCACGGGTGATGCAGCTGAGTGCAGAGGGATGGCCAGCACACAACAACAGTGAACCGGCTCTCAGGCTGTACTGGGTGGAACAGGCGTTATTCACAGTAGAGGATGGACTCTTGCTGAGGGGAAGCAGGATTGTCATCCCTTCAACAATGAGGAATGATGTGCTTGCCAGGCTGCATGAAGGCCACCAGGGGGTGGTAAAGTGCAGGGAGTGCGCATGACAGTCTGCATGGTGGCCCGGGCTGAGCCAGCAGCTGAGTGAGTTAGTTCTCAACTGCCGAATATGCAGCAAAGAGAGACAAAACCAAAAGGAGCCACTGATGCCATCTCAATACCCGGGGAGACCATGGCAGAAGTTGGGAGCAGACATGTTCATGCTGGAGAGCAAGACTTACCTGCTGGTTGTGCACTATGCATCGAGATACGTGAGATCGCTCTGCTGACTCCCAAATCACAGACGTCTCCATCACCTCAAATCGATCTTCGCACGGCACGGTATCCCGGAGGAACTGGTGACGGGCCGCAGTTCTCCGGAATGGCCTTTGCAGCGTTTGCAGCGTCCTACGGGTTTCGCCATGTCACAAGCAGCCCGAGATATCCGCAAAGTAATGTGGTAGCAGAACGTGCGGTCAAGACAGTAAAAGGTTTCTGAAGAAAGCAGCTGACCCATACCGCGCTCTGCTAGCATACAGGGCCACCCCGTTGCATAACGGATACAGTCCAGCTCAACTTCTGATGGGCAGGAGACTCCGCACGACAGTGCCAACGCTTCCTGCTCTACTGGTCCTTGCTCTTCCTAACAGTGAGGTGGTTGTCCTGAAAGAAGAGGAAAAGAGAAGGAGAGATGCGCAAAGCTACAACCGGCGTCATCGTGCACGAAGCCTCGACGGGCTTATTCCCGGAAAGGAAGTGTGGGTCACAGATCAAAGTGCAACTGGAGTTGTGGTCAGCAGCCACTCTACGCCGCGTTCATACATTGTGGATGGACCTCATGGGACAGTAAGGTGAAACCACCGCCATCTCATCCCCATGGAGTCGTCACCGGCACGGAGTGGAGGTGGTGTTACTGAGCAACTTCTGGGAGGGAGTTTGGCAGAACCTCCAAAGCAGAATGTCCCGCAACCGCCAGCTACTCCCAGAACCAGGTCTGGGAGAGTCGTGGTGAAACCAACTAGGTTGGACCTGTAAGAGACTAAAAAAAAAAAGACATTCCTTTAATAGAAGAGTATTTTAAGTTAAATGTGTTCATGTTCTGATATGTTCATTTAGTTATTCAAGATTCAAGATTCAAGAGACTTTATTTATCCCGATGGAAATTAAGGTGCAACAGTTGAAACAGGGGGAATAAATGCACACAAAATATACTAATACCTAAAAACTAAATAACAACAAACTAAACTAGTATAAACAAAATTGCACAATTGACAGTGTTATTCCAGTAATACGTAGGTATATACAATATACAACAATATGTATAGTGCAAATTGGCAGTAATAAAATACTAATAAATAACTCTATATAATAATGAATACTGAAAAAGGAATGTAATGCACAATGAATGTGAAAAGTGAAAAGTGAAATTGAATTAACAGTGAAAGGATTAAAGTGCGTTGACCGAACAATAATAACACAGTGCGTTGACCTCAGGTCACTGAGTCTCCACTGTCCCTCTCACAGGGCTTGTTAGGATGAACGCAGCATTTAATATAGCCTATGTTTATATAGGGCTTTAGGTAAAGGTGGTTATTTGATCAGTTCAGATAGGAACAGACCTTTTAGATATAGAGGCAGAATAATCCTCTAAAGTCTGGTGAATCATTGACAGTCTACTCATTGATTCTAGAAAGAGAGATGTGGTGTTATTGTTAATAGGTGTGCGTTTATACAACACAGAGTACAGGCCACCGTAGTGACGTCACGGCCGGGGGACGCGTAGAGTAGTGATGGGAATTCCGGCTCTTTTGAGTGAGCCGGCTCATTTGGCTCGGCTCACCAAGAAGAGCCGGCTCTTTCGGCTCCCAAACGGCTCTTCTATTTTACCACATATACCTTTTATTTACATGAAAGAGGTGGTGGTTCTTGATGTCCAGCAATCAGTGGCAAACTGCAGTAGCTTCCTTAACCCTGGCCTGCAGTGAAGCACGTTCTCTATCATACAGTCTCGGAATGATTTTTTGAGAGTGTTTTCCTGCTTGGAGGAACATTGGATTGAGAGCCTGTGTGAAGCTTCGGAATCCCTTGTCCTCCACAATGGAAAATGGTTGGAAATCACTTGCAATCATTTTGGCCAATTCTTCATCCACTATGTTCTGTCTAGCTGGGGTCATTCATTGCCATTGCCATTCATTGCATATAAATTGTCTTATTGAGGTCTGTGTAGCTGTTGGTGTTTGGGTACCTGATGCATGGGGGGTAGATCCTGTAGCTGCAGCAACAACAGGTGGAGTAGACACACAGAAGCAGAATTTTTTCTTCCAACTGAACTGTTGGATGCACAGTTCTCAAGTGCCTGTGGAGGTGGTTTGTGGACCCTGCTCTATATGAGAGCTTCATGTTGCAAATTCTGCATTCTGCCTTTGTGTTTGCACAATTGTTAAAATGCAGCCAAATGCTGCTTCTTTTCCTACTTTCACTCATCTTATTAGCGCGACGCTAACTGACACTTCCCCGTGTGAAGTGTCACCCCTTCCTCTGTTCAGCTATCAGCACTGAGCACACGCCGCCCCTCCTCCTTATCTATCCTCACGTGATGCACAGCATGACATGCAGTCATGACAGTGACATTCAGTCACTGCATGTACGCGGAGCACCCGTAAACAATTTACGGTTGTCTAGTTGTTCCTTACTTAACCCCAGTGGTGTTTAGTAACGACTTACAGGTAACGTGCATGTTGTTTTTAAACTGTACTTCTCCCTTTACTCGAGTTCATTTTCAAGCCAGTAATCCACTGTCTTTTGTGTATGATCATTTAGATTTAAACCTCTAAAGCTAGTTTGCTCCTAACTATTTTCCCCTCCTACTTAAAAGTTAAACAGGTGATGGGAGCACAGTGGCTCCCTGAGAGCCCACTGCAATAGACCTCATGCATGTCGCAAAATGTCACACTTTTTTAGACTAATAAATATATTAATAATGTCACTATAGTTATGGCTGTAGTTCTATGGTCGTTAAATATGCAAGGCTTTTGGTAAGGTGTTCCCCGAAGAGATTTAGGTTTAGTTTATTTTTCAAGGTTGAACAACTTGTCTCATTTCCTTTTCTCCAGCAGTGGTTTCTGTGAAACCACGTGTTTAATATATAAATATATCTCAGAGGCAACCATAGGCGGAGTTTGACATTTGTGCTGTGGAGCGCATTTAGAACACGACCACAGGGGGGGGGGGGGGGCTGCTTTGTGACAGGATGCTCAACCAACAAGATAAAGAACCCAGAACTACATTTGTACAAACTGCCGAACCAAATTTTTGATAGCATCATGTCACACAACAGCTTTTAGACATGTTTCAGTCAATGGAGAGCGATGAAATGTCCCGCCCCCCTGGTGGGCGTGGCTTTCAGACGATGACTCCATAGCGATGTTTCTCAAAGTACAATGAAATGCATACTCCGCATTCCCTCCCGAGGTATTATAAGTAATAGTACTTTTCTAAAACACTAAAGGCCTACTATAAAGATGCTGTACACAATAAAAAATAAGAATAAGGTGACTGATTGATGATATGTACATCTTCCTGTCAGGTCAGTATTTATTAGGTAAAGATTATGTTCAGTTTAGAAACCTTTGATGACAGTTTGCTATTTTCAATGTTTTGGTACAAATTATCTCAGTTATTGGAATTTAAACCTTTTGAAAACTCATAATAAAATGCATTTAGCATGAAATAACAGTTAAATAGCAGTTTAAAGTGACCACTAAGTAGCTCACATCTGGCCAAGGAGTCTGGTTATTTAGCCACGCCGCCGGTTCAACGTCACACACCAGCCACACTGGTGCTCAGCCAATCACAGCCCCACACATGACTGCGCAGCTCTGTGATTGGCTGAGAGAGACAGGGGACAAATGACTGACACACACAGCAACCCATTACCGCGTCGCTACAATACGTTAGTTTAGAAGAATATCTATAGCGACTTGATTGGGAGTTTTTTTTTTACGTATTTAGTGACTACAAAATAGCGTTAATCAGTCGAGCACACCGTGCTTTCCATGTAAAACAAACCAATAACAAGGACCTTTTGCCAACCGTCAAACTGCACATGCATGGAAATTACGTCATTGGCGTACTACGCATACAGTAACGGAAGACCCTTAAGATGCCATAAAGCCAAACAACACAGCGCATCAAATCAGTTGATCACTGATCAATATCACACATGCTCAAGTCAAGTCCAGTTTATTGTCACTTCACAGTTTACACAAGTATAAAGCAGTGGTGTGAAAATCTTATGTGCAAAACCCGACGACAGACAGCAGTTATAAAATAAGATAAAAATAGATAAAAATAGAATAAAGTATATATAAAAAAAAATAAAATAAAAAAGATAAAAATGCAATTTATAAAATGCAATATATCAATGTAATATATCAATGTAATAAAATATACATTGTTATATGCTATACGCCCTTGTTCAGCAGCCTGATGGCCTGACTGTGGAAGCTATTCCGGAGTCTATTTGTACGGTACTTGATACAGCGGTATCGCCTGCCTGACGGTAACAGTGAGTACAGTTCGTGGCTGGGGTGGGCAATGTCTTTTATGATGCGTTTGGCCTTGACCACGCACCACTGGTTGTAAATATCCAGGAGGGAGGGGAGCTCACCTCCAACGATGTACTGGGCCGTCCGCGATATACTGGGCCGTCCGTTTGAAGCGCTCTGCGCTCGAGTGCGGTGCAGTTCCCGTACCAGGCGGTGATACACCCTGTAAGAACACTCTCCATGGTCCCGTTATAGAATGTTCAGGATGCGGGGGCCCATGCTGAATTTCATCAGACGCCTGAGGAAATACAGGCATTGTTGAGCCCTTTTCACCACGTGTGTGGTGTGCGTGGACAATGTGAGGTCCTCGGAGATGTGTACGCTGAGGAACTTGAAGCTGCTGACCCTCTCTATTGCAACACCATCGATGGAGATGGGGCTGTGCTCTCCTCTCTGCTTCCTGTAGTCCACGATCAGCTCCTTGGTCTTCTTGACGTTGAGGGCGAGGTTGTTCTCCTGGCACCACTGCTCCAGCGATCCGACCTCCTCCCTGTAGGCTGTCTCGTCGTTGCCAACGATCAGGCCCATCACTGTCGTGTCATCAGCATACTTGACGATGACGTTGGAGCTGTGCATAGCCATGCAGTCGTGGGTGTAGAGGGAGTAGAGGAGAGGGCTCAGCACGCTGGGGGGCTCCCGTGTTGAGGGTCAGTGGCTCTGAGGTGGTTCTGCCCATCCTCACCACCTGGCGGCCGTCAGACAGGAGGTCCAGTATGCACACCTAGACCTCTACGGTTGGCGTCGAGCTTGGCAGGAACTGTTGTGT
>JANIIK010000307.1:0-21211 GCA_027704905.1 Muraenolepis orangiensis
CGAAGCATTTGCTAACGATCGAGGTGAGGGCCACAGGTCTGTAGTCATTCAGGCATGTTACCTTGGTTTGTTTAGGGACAGGCACGATGGTGGATATCTTGAAGACCGCGGGGACAACAGCCTGGGACAGGGAGAGGTTGAAGATGTCTGCAAAGACTCCTGCCAACTGGTCTGCGCATGCTCTGAGGACGCGGCCCGGGATGTCGTCGGGGCCTGCCGCCTTACGGATGTTCAGCCGCTTAAAGGTGCGGCGCACATCCGCCTCCGAGATGCGCAGCTGGCTGGTCTCCCCAGTCGGTGCTGGCTTCGGCGGGCTGCCGTTTACGTCGAACCGAGCAAAAAAAGTATTTAGCTCTCCTGGGAGGGAGGTAGAGGAGTTCTCTACACAACTGGTTCTCCCTCTGAAGTTCGTTATCTTCTGCAGCCCCTGCCACATACCCCTCGCATCGTGTTTCTTGAATTTATCTTCCACTCTGTCCTTATACTCCCGCTTGGCAGTGACGATGGTCTTACGGAGGTCGTAACGGGCTCTCGTATATTCCTCCGTATTCCCGGAACCAAAGGCGGCGTTACGCGCATGTAGGGCAGCGCGAACATCGCCGTTAATCCACGGTTTCTGGTTGGGATATATCCGAACCGACTTGGTCGGAACAACGTCATCTATGCACTTCTTGATGAACCCGGTGACCGACGACGCGTACTCGTTGATGTTATTGTCCGAGGCAACGCGGAACATGTGCCAGTCAGCGTGATCAAAACAATCCTGCAGCGTAGAATCTGATTGGTCCGACCAGCATTGGACCTCCCTCACAGCGATCGGTTGCTGCTTCAGTCTCTGCCTATAGGCGGGGAGTAGCTGGATAGAGCGGTGATCTGATTTGCCGAACGGTGGGCGGAGGAGGGCCTTGTAGCCATCACGGAAGGGAGTGTAGCAGTGGTCGAGGATCCGCTCGCCCCGTGTGTTGCTCTTTATGTGTTGGTAGAACTTCGGGAGAACCTTCTTCAGGTTCGCCTTGTTGAAGTCCCCCGCCACGATGAGAGCAGCCTCGGGGTGTGCCGACTCCTGTTCGCTGATAGCCCCGTACAGTTCCTTCAGCGCTGTGTCCGTGTTGGCTTGTGGGGGAATGTAAACAGCGGTCACGGTTACCGCTGTAAACTCCCGAGGTAGCCAGTATGGACGGCACATAAGCATCAGGTACTCCAGGTCCGGGGAACAGAAAGACTTGAGGGGATGTACATGACTTTGGTTGCACCAAGATCTGTTTATCATGAGACATACCCCCCCTCCGCGATCTTTACCGGAGAGAGCCTTTGTTCTGTCCGCCCGGTGTACGGAAAATCCCGTCGGCTCGATAGCTGCGTCGGTAACCCCCTCCGACATCCATGTCTCCGTAAGGCAGATAATACAATTGTCCCTAGTTTCCCGGTGGAATTGAATACGAGCCTGTAGTTCGCTTAACTTATTGTCCAGAGACTGTACATTAGCCAGTAGAATGGTGGGTAGTGGGGGGCGATCGGATCGACATCTCAGCCTGACTAGCACGCCGGCTCGCTTCCCTCGCTTCCTCCGGCGACGCTTGCGCGTAATCGTGCCCAAAATGGACGGAGATAATCCAGCTGTGACTTCGGGCGGGACGTCCGAGCCGAAAGAATGAAAAAACTCCGGTAGGCGGCGAGCGACTGTCGATCTGATCTCCCAAAGTGTGCAGAAGTTATAAGTGAACTTGCTGCTAACATCCTGAACTAAAATAGTTGCGATAAAAAGAATAAATAACAAAAAACTGCGTCGTCGTGCGGGAGCTCGCGACACGGCAGCTATCTCGTACGGCGCCATACTCCATACTCCATGGATCTTATGCAACGGCGCGGGCATAAAACCCATTTGAATACCTCTCACAATATGCACTCGACTGACAGGAAGAAGTCTCGTCTAACGGTAAAATACCAGCTAGGATGAATGACTGTGAACCTCCTGTATCACGGAGTATTCTTATTCTCTGTTGATCACACATTTTTCCCGACAAGGACACATATCCATCAAACAAAAAGGGTTCAAAACAGCTATCCGGCTTCCCCAGAGAGCTATTTTGGTCCGGACACGATACCGTTCCAATCAACCCCACCCCTTTTGGTTTCTGGGCCGAACCTCTTGCCTCCTGACGATTCCTCAAGGTGTAACAGTCCTTCACCATGTGGCCTGTTTTTTTACAATAACTGCATACAACACCCCTTCTAGATGGCGGTGAGCGTGGCTGGAACGCTCGCTCGTCATCTCCCCGAAATGTTGACTCACGAGGAGAGAACGAGCCGCCTCTAACATATACGTCATTACGTACAGAAAAGTGTGTTTGTGGGTCAGTGCAAATTCATCCGCCAAAATCGCAGCTTGCTGGAGTGTAGACACCTTGTGTTCATTCAAGTAGATCACGGTTTGCTCGGGCATGCAGGTTTTAAACTGCTCAATGAGTACCAACTCGCTCAAAGATGCCAAGTCCTCCACTTTACACGCCGAACACCACCGATCAAAAAGGGTTCTCTGTTCACGGAGAAATCAACATTTGTCTGAGAAGGAGACTTTCTGAGAGTGCGAAAACGCTGTCTATACGCTTCCGGAACTAGCTCGTACACACGCAAGACAGCACTTTTCACACTCTCATAAATGAAGCTGTCAGCCATGGTTAACGAAGCACATGCGCCTTACCAGTGAGCCTGCATTGCAATAAAATTGCCCACATGTCCACTGGCCAATGCAGGGCATGCGCTATGCGTTCAAAGGCAGCAAAATAAGCCTCCACTTCAGACTCGCGAAAGATGGGAACTAATGAGACATGCTGGCTAATATTGAAGGGTGCCTGGGAGTGGGAGAGTACTCCTACTCCTCCCTGTCTCTCTCCTCCTTTCTCTCTCTCTCTTCCCTGTCTCTCTCCTCCTTTCTCTCTCTCTCTTTCTCTTCTCTGTCTCTCTCTCTCTCTCTTCCCGGTCCTCCCTGCGTATAGCCACCCTCTCCTCTAACTGGAGACGGGCTAAAAGCAGCCGTGTCCTCTCTTTTGCACCAGAAGAGGCAGCAGAACCATGCTCGGAACCCACAGAGCCATCACTCTCAGGTTCTGACACACCAATCCCCTCAATCTCAATCTTGGCAGTGCCAGCTCTTTTTGAAATAGCCCCACCCTTTGGGCTAAGAACACCTGCGGGAGACCCACCAGAACCATCGCCGAGCGTGATGTCCTCCGTCTCAACCTCCTGGGTCATGGGCAAGCTGAATACCTCCTGGTCCAATAACCCAGACAGCACAGCTGCCGTCAATTCAGCTTTGCTTACCGAACTCTGGACAGAAATACCATAATGTTTGGCAATTATGCATAATTCTGCCTTTTTGCAGCCATCTACCTGTTCTACAGTAGGGTCTGCCAAAAAGGCGTCCAAATTAAATGCTGCCATAGCCATCTCCTCTACCACAGAAAAATGACTACACAACAGAGTCCTCACACGTTACCACAAAAAAAAAAACGAGGGTACTCGTCTACAAAATAATCCGTGCGCGACCACAACACATTCAAATAGCCACGTTCCTTTTTACACAAACTAACCAATCTGATTTAAATTACCACATCTACTACTAACAAAAAACAACAAATGTCGGTTCCTAACCAACTAACTAGGACCACCTGGTTTTCACTCTAACTATCCCAACTAACTACTCCCCTAGCGGGATGAGGGCTACACATATCTTCAGTCGCTTACCGATATCATTGCGCACTCCACCGGGGTACACGACACATTTACATTTACATTTAGGGCATTTGGCAGACGCTTTTATCCAAAGCGACTTACAAGGTGTACATTAGTTGAAGCAGACAATAGCATAACGCTGGGGTACGCAAACATATAAATACAGCAGTTCACAAGTATTCATATTGACCAGCCCGTCCAGTGAGCGCTTCTAAGCACAGGTCCCGGCAGGAATTAGACAAGGCGTTTGTTACAAAAGTAAATGATATTTATTAACCATGGGGAATCAAACAACACAACATAGCATCGCATCCACACACAGTGGCAAACAACAGGCAACCTCCACACTCCACTCTGGTCAGTGGCAATGACACAATGAGGCGCCCGGATGGGTGTCACATGGCAGGCTTTATCCACTCGTCCTATCGAGGCTGATTGCCGACAGCCGCCGCTCATCAGGCAATCAGCGCTCTCTAGAGGAGAGACGGGCGGCACCTGGGAAGGAGAAACAAAAAATGGGCCAATACAACGGTGACACACATCAAATACAAATAACAAATATAACATATACTAACCTGATGTTTACAAACATGATAACAATGTTAATGACCCACCCATGGACGTCACAGTGGTGTTTCATATGTCTAAATACTAGGAAAGATATGTCACTGCACTCACTATTTTCTTCTTGAAAGTAGATTCTGTTTTAATCTGGTGGCACAAATTGTCCAAATCCCCTGTTGTTTGACAGGGTCCTCCAGAATGCTTTCTGGGGGAGATTCCTCAGTATGTCTCCTGGCCTCCAGCAAGTTCTCCACCCTACTCATCGCACTGCTTACATTTTCTTCCATTAATTCTATCCTGAGGAGCATCCTCCGCTCAAATGCATCCAACAGCTTAACAACCTCTGTAATGTAAAGGCCTAATTACAGTATGGTGGTGTTAAAATGAATGTCTACAAACAATTCAGTCAAGCAAAAATAACAACCAACTCTGTAGAGTGTGTGTGCAGGGTCCCTGTGAGGGTGGGGGTTGGATTATTCTGCAATAACTTGATGTAATCTTACCTCCCCTTATCTGGTGGCCCTCCTCAACACTGCTGCCTGTAGTGATTACAAATCAAGTTACAGAAGGAATCAAAGCTAATATCATTTTAAAACAAAATTCCATACCAGGGTTTGATGGATATTTGTTGGTGCTTCCTGTGTTACTACTTGACAGAGCAACTGCACAATGAACACACAATGAAAAATATTTATATATATTTTTAATCATAGATCCAATACATGCAAATATATGCCCTACAATCTTGATATAGCCTACTCACATTGCGGAGCAACAATAAAGGTCTTGACCTCTTCTTGGGGGGCTTCTCTTCCCTCTGTGTCCTCCATAGTCAACAGGAAACTATTCAATCACACTACATGCATGACAATAGTTACATGTTTCTTGTTTGTCTTTATTGGACATTTTTAGTTACCTTCAGATGTTTCAACTGCAAAACAAGACAACAAATGTGCATGACTACCATCTGTCACATTTGGACGCATTCATTTTCAAACAAACAAATTGAGATTAAGTCCTTTTATTAATTGATTGTTAGAATGACCACATTTGTTTTGGGGGAAATTGATTTACTTAGTAGTCACAGTCAAATATGATGACTTACATTCAGGTGTGTGGCCTTACTTCCCCTTTTTGGGTCTCCGTCCGCTACAGAACCAAGAGATTAAAACTCAAGTTTATTGTCACTTCACAGTTTACACAAGTATAAAGCAGTGAGTGAAAATATTATGTGCAATACCCGACGACAGACAGCAGTTATAGAAATAAGATAAAAAATAGATAAAAATAGATAAAAATAGATAAAAATAGATAAATATAGAATAGAATAAAGTTAAAAAATACAAAATAAAAATTAAATTTATAAAATGCAATATATCGGCACAGAAAAGAGCAATATGTATATATATAAATCAATGTAATAAAATATACATTGTTATATGCTATACGCCCTTGTTCAGCAGCCTGATGGCCTGACTGTGGAAGCTATCTCGGAGTCTAAAGACATATATATATCTATATAGATATATCTATATATATCTATATCTATATAGATATATATTTATATATATATATAATCAAATATATATATAGATATAATAAGATATAATAAAAAATATATAAAATATATATATATAAGATATATATAATATAATATATATCTATATATCTATAGATATATATAAGGATTTAACAGGTAGTAAACAGGGGTATGCAATTCTGAGAAACAGGATGGTGGTTGGGGTGAGAGGTGTCTTTCACACGCACGATGCGTTGGGCGGGTTTCACTTCCCTCTGCAGCGCTTTCCGGTCTGAGACCGTGCAGTTGTCGTACCACACTGTGATGCAGTTGGTGAGGATGCTTTCATTGGCACACCGGTTAAAAGTTCACCAATACATTTACATGTCCTGTGTAATGGTGCGCCGTCAGTATAATAAGCTAAGCTAATGTTGTTGAGGCACAGTAAGTTTGGTAGACACGTCAACGTAAAAAATTGCAAACTGGCGTTGCGTGACATTAATGACGTTAGCTATTAAGCAAACGGTGGTTAGCTAGCTCGCTAACTACCGTTATTTTACTTACTAATTACTTTAATGTAAACAGATATATCGAGTTGGAAGCCCAGGGAACTGTATTAACAATTTGTATAACGTTACAAGCTGCGTTTCGCAAAGATCAAATACATCAATACGCAACATTTAGATTATTCATGATCTATCTACATGTCATGTGAAATAGTGTTTAAGTGTCATCGTTTAAGTAATAGCCGCTAGCGTTAGCTAACATTAGCCACCTTAACTGTAACAGCGCTTCACACTAAGTTATCACCTGTTAATTGTGATGTTGAATTGGTCTAAACTATCTAAAACTATATATATTAAACTAACTTATCTAAAACGATCTATTCAACTAAACTATTTAACTGTACACTTAGAACTTACGAACTAAGATAAATGTATATACAAACATACAAACAAAACCTACTAATTGCTAATAATAACACAAACATATATCTAAATATATATATATATATATATTTATAATATCGTATCTCTAAATATCTCAAAACTTACTCTTTCTCTCTTCGTCTCTTTATCGCCTGTCTGAATCAACACCACCAACGTCTGCATAGATTGACGGGTATCCTCGGGCTCTATGGTGATGGCTGGTTGACTAGCGCGAGTCGTTTCCATGTGCAGTCTCCCGCTTCAGGTTGACTAGCACGAGCCTGACTGTGGAAGCTATCTCTAAGTCTGTTTGTACGGCACTTGATACTTGATACAGTTGGGTTGTTTAATAAAAGTCCAAACGTCCTGTTTGGACTTTGAATACACCGCCTCCGCCTCCCGTCTCTCGGCACTACACTGGCGACGTGATAGCTCCAAGGTCTTGGGAAGGTAAGTCTTAAACGCTTCATATTAACAATAATATTGCTTCACAATAAAGGCCACCGTCCGGGCCGCAGTGGAGTTCCCCAGGGACGAGACGACGTGGAAATGGCGAACGGCGTCGTCCGTAATCCCGCGGAGGAGGAATGCAGTTTGATTAAAAACTGCGTTATTTGCCATGTTGGGTTCAGTCCCGGATACTTCAGTGAGACTTTGTGGACGGTGCGATCCCACCTGTTGCTCCACCTGCTGCCTCGCCCACCTCACAATAACAGCCCACTGCACGTCCTGCTGTGGGCTGTTATTTAGACTTTGAGGCTATCTAAATATGAATATGGTGGGAGTGATTCAGAAGTACAAGGAAAAGAATGGAACAAATGGATAAACCAAAATATAGTCTTACAGCTAAATGTATTGCCCACACACCTATGTCAGCCTTAAAGACTAGCAATCTTATTTCATACAGTGTGGTAGGCTATAGCTTACCTTTCGTTCTAGTACTCCATATTGGCATCAATATAGGCTAACAAATGATGTAGGTGAAACCATTTAGCACAATGGGATGCATAATGTCATGTATTCTAATGTCAAATCATGACTTTAGATGGCAAGGATGTATCTCTTGGGAGGAGTCCAAACTAGAATCCTCTGATCTGTCACTTGGCATCCATGTACAACATTTTCTGCCTCAAAAAATGGTTCTGAAATGTGCTATAGATGATATTTAGATGATGACGTTTGTAACACGATGCTGAACATGTTCTACCAGTCGGTGGTAGCCAGTGCCATCTTCTCCGGAGTCGTGTGCTGGGGAAGCAGGTTGAGGTCAGCAGACGCCAACAAGATCAGCAGGATTGTCAGGAAGGCTGGCGCTGTCCTGGGGGTCCAGTTGGACTCCTTGTTGGTGGTGTCTGAGAGAAGGATGCTGCGCAAGCTGCGTAGTATCCTTGACAACAACTCTCACCCTCTCCATCAGGTGCTGACCTCATATAGAAGCACCTTCAGCAACAGACTCATTCCACCCAGGTGCACCACAGAACGCCAACGCACTGTTATTATTATTTTTTTTTGGTCAACGCACTGTAATTCCTTTCACTGTAATTTTGCACTGTAAATTCAATTTCACTTTTCACATGTCACTGTTTCAGAATTCATCTGAGTTATTTATTAGTATTTTATTACTGCCAATTTGCACTATACGTATTGTTGTGTATTGTATATACCTACGTATTACTGTAATAATACTGTAAAGTGTGCAATTCATCTATCAATACATTTAGATTTCATTTAGAGTTAAATTAGTTATATTTTGTTTATACTAGTTTAGCTTAGTTTAGTTTGTTGTTATTTAGTTTTTAGTTTTTAGGTATTAGTATTTTTTGTGTGCATTTATTCCCCCTGTTTCAACTGTTGCACCTTAATTTCCCTCGGGATAAATAAAGTTATCTTGAATCTTGAATCTTGAAACAGTAATATATATATAGTAAGTATTATATATATATATATATATAATATATACTGTATATAATATTTATATATATAATATAGCAGCAAACTACTATTTAATATACTATTATGTAATAATAATAGCAATGTTCTTCCAGGGGGAAACCCCTGAAGGCAGAGAGACCAGCAGGCCTGACAGAAGGATGGCCCACAGAGCTCCTGGTTTCCACAGACTCTCACACACACATGCATTCAATCAACTGGCAGCTGACTGTATTTAGTTCATTCATGTCCTTATCTGTTTTTTATGTGTTTTCTAGATGTGATGACCAATAAAACATGTTAAAAGTAGCCATTTTCATGTTATTGCCTCAAAACTGTATTTGGGGTCAAAACGTACAGTATGCAAATGAGCAGGTCCAATGGTTAATGAGTATTGTATCAGTGTGTTATAAAGAAGACTACACATCCTTAAATGGTCTGAAAATGGCAGTCATCTCTGATTATCTTGGTTTAGTTTCAGTTTTCTTGTTGAGGATCTTTGGTCAGGCATGTTTTGGCTATGAACTATAAATATAATTAACGTTTTTATTTTTTTTTATTTTATCCTGAGGGAAATTACTTCTCTGCATTTTGACCCATCCTAGTGTTAGAAGCAGTGGGCAGCCATTAGTACAGCGCCCGGGGAGCAGTGTAGGGGTGCCTTGCTCAAGGGCACTTAGGCAGTAACCTGGTGTTTCCGGGTCTTGAACCGGCGACCTTGCGGCTCCCAAGCCAAGTCCTTATCCACTGAGCTACTGCCTAGACCTAGAAAAGTCCCATATGGACCCCTTTATAATGTTATAGGGGACCAACACAGGACGTCCTCGGAACGTTTTTCAAGGACCAAATGAGAACGTCCCCTGAAGGTTCGATTTCCGTCTCATTCAGAACGTCGCTCAAGGACCATACGAGAACGTATTACGAACGTCAATAACGTCCCGGTAATGTCCCACAGAACGTGGTGGTGGGGACCACTAGGGGACGTCGTAAACGTCCGGTTAATGTCCGGGGGACGTTCCCTGTTTGCTGGGATAGTCCATTGTCACGTTGGCGATGGGAAGCGCAAAATGCAGCCAGCGCGCGCTAGTCCTTAGTGGAGGAGAGCGGGGAGCTGATCAATAACTGGAATGTGTTGTAATGTAATGTGATATCATGTAATGTACTGTGACGTAATGTGATATCATGTAATGTACTGTGATGTAATGTGATATAATGTAATGTACTGTGACGTAATGTGATATCATGTAATGTACTGTGATGTAATGTGATATAATGTAATGTACTGTGATGTAATGTGATATAATGTAATGTACTGTGATGTAATGTGATATAATGTAATGTACTGTGATGTAATGTGATATCATGTAATGTAATAGACACTCTTAAACACTTAAGTCACTCTTAGACACTAAAGACCCTTGTGCATAATGGTCAATTATGTATAGTCTCAATAATAAAGCACACTGCCTCAACTGTTGACAATGTCTACATGTATTATATGCTATATTATATTGAATATTGTTGGTAGTTTATTCGTAGTGGCCTAGGCCACTTGCTGCTGTACCAGCATTTCCTTTCCTCCAGCAGTGGTTTCTGTGAAACCACGTGTGCTGATTCATCTCAGAGGAAACTCCCATTTATTTCTGCCTGCTCTTATAGGGGCTGTGGATCTTTAGTCCTCCTTTGACATTGAGTCATTTAAGAGACACATACCCATACAGACTTCCAACGCATCAATACTGACCGGTTGTCTAGTTGTTTCTTACTTAACCCCAGTGGTGTTTAGTAACGACTTACAGGTAACGTTCATGTTGTTTTTAAACTGTGCTTCTCCCTTTACTCGAGTTCATTTTCGCCTTTGAAGAGTTTCAAGTTTCATGTTTCGCCTTTTAAATTGTAATGTGCTCAATCTTGATCTTGCATCTTTCCATTATTTTACACATATGAAAGTATATTTTGACCAAGTACTTTTTATTTGTATTGAAATATTTTTCTGAAATGGTGATTTTCACTTTAACTAGAGTGTTTTTTTATGGGAGTACTTTTACTTAACTATATATTTTCAGTACTCTACCCACCACTGCTTAATCCACACCCTTGGAAGTGAATCCTGTATTGACCTTGATCCTTACCAATCCTTAAGTATTCAAAAATGCTGTTGTATTAATATATTAATAATGTAACTATAGTTCTGGCTGTAGTTCTATGGTCGTAAAATATGCAAGTCTTTTGGTAAGGTGTTCCACGAAGAGATTTATGTTTAGTTTATTTTTCCAGGTTGAACAACTCACCTCAGAGCTCCTTGAACTTCACTGCAGTTGAATCCAGTTCAACCAAAGGAACCAAACTAAAGTGAGTAGTGGTTGAAATCAGTCTTATATCTGTCTGACCCTCTTGTGACGGAGACTGGGGCATTTCAAGTCCAGGATCCTGGGCGCTGCTACTTATGTCCAAATCAATAAGTACGACCTATTTACACATTTATGTACATGTATTCATCAAGGCCCATTTCTGTAGTAAATAGATATATAATTCAAACTGATTCCCTTTGAGTGTAGTTGAGTGTAGTTGAGTGTTTGTTTTACTGTGTCAGTGCAGCTAGCCTACTACACTGTGCAAGCTTCTTGCAGTAACAATAATGTTTTAATAAGACGGTTTTCAACATCAATAAAATGTAACTCCCAGATAAAAACACTGACGTTAAATGGGCTATCAATAGTTTTCTTATTTTGTTTTGCCTCAACTGTTGACAATGTTTACATGTATGTATTAAATGCTATATTATATAGTGTATTGTTGGTAGTTTAATGTTAGTGGCCTAGGCCACTTGCTGCTATACCAGCATTTCCTTTCCTCCAGCAGTGGTTTCTGTGAAACCACGTGTTTAATATCTAAATTTATCTCAGAGGAAACTCCCATTAATCGCTGCTCTTACAGCGGGCTGTAGATCTTTACTTTCACTTTGACATCGAGTCATTTAAGAGACACATACCCATACAGACTTCCAACGCATCAATATCGTAGCAACTGAATGTAAGTACATATAGTCAAGAATGTATATTTGAATTATGCAATAAATTAACAACGACAGGTTGTTGTTCCACTTAACCCCAGTGGTGTTTAGTAACGACTTACAGGTAACAAGCATGTTGTTTTTAAACTGTGCTTCTTTCTTTACTCAAGTTCATTTTCAAGCCAGTAATCCACTGTATTTTGTGTATGATAATTTAGATTTAAACTTATAAAGCTAACTTGCTCCTGACTTTTTTTCCCTCCTACTTAAAAGTTAAACTAGCGATGGGGAACACAGTGGCTCCTGCAGTTGAATCCACTTCAACAGAAGGAACCAAACTAAAGTGAGTAGTGATGGAAATGAGTCTTATATCTGTCTGACCCTCTGGTGTCCAAATCAATAAGTACGACCTATTTACACATTTATTTACATGTATTCATCCAGGCCCATTTCTAGCTAGCTTTCCCAGCTAGCGTACTACACTGTGCAAGCTTCTTGCAGTAACAATGATGTTTTATAAGACGGTTTTGGACATAAATTAAATGTAACTCCCAGATAAAAACAACAACACTGATGTTAAATGGGCTATCAATAATTTGTTTTGTTATTCTTCAGGATGGAATCCAAATGTATTGAAGATATTACCAGGGCCCTGGAGAACAATGACACACAATCAGCTGCATCAATAACCCAAAAGTATTTGAAAGATCTAAATAGTATTCCACTGAACATTGCTGTCACAGGAGAGAGTGGAGCTGGAAAGTCCTCTTTTGTTAATGCCTTTAGGGGAATAGACCACGAAGATGAGAGAGCGGCCCCTACTGGTGTTGTGGAAACTACCATGAAGCCTGAGGCTTACCCACATCCACAATACCCAAATGTTACATTATGGGATCTCCCAGGAATCGGAACCCCCAATTTCACAGTTCAACAGTATCTTGAGCAGGTAGAGTTTGAAAAGTTTAATTTTTTCATCATCATATCAGCTGGACGCTTCAGAGAGAATGATGCCAAACTGGCTCAGGAGATCAAGAAAATGGGCAAGAGTTTCTACTTTGTCCGCGCTAAGATTGACAGTGATCTGCATGCTGCGGAACAGTCCCAGAGGGAGTACAACCAAGAAAATACACTCCAGAAAATCAGGGAAGATTGCATTCAAGGTTTGCTTTTTTTTTTTTTTTGTAAATATGAAACATTGAGCACTGCTCAATGTTTCAGTATAAAACATGTTGTATATGTTTAAAAATGATATAATATAAATACCACTCAATGATGTTTTTAATATAATTTTATAGAAGAGAAAAGCTAATTAGATGTGCTATGCGTAGTCCTAGTACAGTCCAGTACGGTACAGTTTAACATGTATTCACACACTCCTTTCTGACCACATTAAGTTCCTTCTGTATTCCCTTTCCAACAGGACTTGAAAAACAAGGTGTGACGTCTCCTCAGGTCTTCCTGGTCTCCAACTTTGATCTTCATTTGTACGACTTCCCTACCCTCCAGGAGACCATGAAGAGAGACCTTCCATCACACAAGAGACATGTTCTGACCTTGGTCCTTCCCAACATCTGCACAAGCAACATTCAGAAAAAGAAAGAGGTTTTCCATTCAAGAATTAAGTTCTATGCCTTATTATCTGCAGCTATAGCAGCTGTACCTATCCCAGGGCTTTCCTTTGTTGCTGACGTAGGAATTCTGGTCGGTGTTCTTACAGAGTATTTGTTTGGGTTTGGTCTTGATAAAAAGTCGCTGGAAAAACTTTCCAGGGACACAAATAAGCCTTTAGATGATCTAAAGGAAGTCTTGAAATATATTTGTTCTGGAAAGGAGATAACGAAAGAGCTTGTTTTATTAATGCTGCGTTCTATGAGCGTTACTGCGCTATGTGTTGCAGCAGAGGAAGGTTCCAGATGGATTCCTTTTGTTGGACTCCCAGTAGCGATGTACTTTCTTTCGGTTTCATTTACATGTTTTTGAGTTATGTTCTTGACAGTTTAGCTGTGGATGCAGAAAATGTTCTGAAGAAGGCATTAGACATTCAGTAAGGCCTGGTAATGCTGTAGCCTTTAGCCGTGAGCTAACTGAACAAGGAACGTTCAATAATGCAATTAAGGAGAAACTAATTCAACAGTAAGTAATATTAAGTGTGTTTGCTCATGTTGTTTCTTTTATTAATGTTGAAACATGACATTGAGAAAAGGTTGTTTTTTAATGGGCATGCCATGTCCAGGCCTGTCTGATCCACAGCAGAGCTAACAGGGCTAACAGGGCTAACGGGGCTAACGGGGCTAACGGGGCTAACGGGGCTAACGGGGCTAACGGGGCTAACGGGGCTAACGGGGCTAACGGGGCCCGCGGCTACGAGAGGTCCCTGAACACAAAAGGCCACTTTTAATATTAATAAACATAACAATAAACATATCTTTTAACAGGACATAACCTGACCTAACAGTCACTCTCAGTCAGAGAGTGGAGGACAGAGTTCATTCATTTTTGTATATTTCACGCTACCAGATTCCAGCTTTACAACAATCACAGCTACCATATTGGATAAGATTTTAACATTAATTTGTCTTTCTCTTTTATCTCATCCATATCATAATACGTTTAAATGACTTGTTGTGTATATGTTCTTTCTTTCCAAGCCAAGAAGAGATGTTTCTTATATTAACTGTTTCATTTTGGATCACCTAAAATGTCCTCTAACCAGTTTGTCATGCATTTATATTATATTCACAACCCCACATATATGTAATATTTAACCCCACACATTCACACACATAAACACAAGTACATTAAGTATTTCACACTCGTGAGTCGTGATTAATCACAACCTGGTTTATAAATGTATTAAATTAAACCCTTTTATAGTTTGATAGCCTTGTAATTACTGAGTCATTAAATGCTTGGTTTTAAAGCTAGATAGATAATTAATACATGGATTGGAATACAAATAATAAATGATAATAGCCTCATATAAAATTGGTGGGGTCTCTGTTCACTGCGTCTGTCTCTGTAGGTTACTAACCATAGACTGTAGACCTGCAATAAATATAGAGATATATATAAAGTATAAATAATATATAAAGAGATGAAGTCTGTATTTGCATATCGCGACGCGGCCGCTAGGGGGCGCTGACTGCTTATGAAACGCTTTTGGTCAGGAAAAAGAGGAGTAATCCAGCTATTCAGTTGGGACTATCCTGAGATAAACGTCTCAATGTCGTCTATTACATTAATTTACTCTGGATTAAAACAAATACTATTAAACTGACATGGATTAAGATTGATCTTCCCAATATTAGTTTTTCTTTCTGTTAAATAATTTCGAGAACAAAATACATCCAACACGTAGCCTTATAATGCAGGTCATTCTGCCGACTGTAGTTTGCGATGCGATACGCTGCGGCTTTCCTGTCTAGATTCCAGACCGTAGTGGAGGAATACAGGGGATATTCATCCAGGGCCGAAGCACAGGCTTCGGGTTCAATAACCCACTTAATGAACAGACAGGCAGGGTTTAGTAAGGAGAGGGTTCGATTTATTCACTTATTCTCGACAGGTGTCCATTGATACTACCCCCGTTCACCTCCAGACACACACAGGCGCTCGCTCCTTCACCTCGCGCTCCCACACACACACGCCACGCCCCCCTCTTAAAGGGAAAGGCAGCCTTGCTCTACATGACCCTACTAGTATAACACTACCCCCTCTCTCTTAAAGTGAAAGGCAGCCTTGCTCTACATGACCCTACTAGTATAACACTACCCCCTCTCTCATAAAGGGATAGGCAGCCTTGCTCTACATGACCCTACTAGTATAACACTACCCCCTCTCTCTTAAAGGGAAAGGCAGCCTTGCTCTACATGACCCTACTAGTATAACACTACCCCCTCTCTCATAAAGGGATAGGCAGCCTTGCTCTACATGACCCTACTAGTATAACACTACCCCCTCTCTCTTAAAGGGAAAGGCAGCCTTGCTCTACATGACCCTACTAGTATAACACTACCCCCTCTCTCATAAAGGGATAGGCAGCCTTGCTCTACATGACCCTACTAGTATAACACTACCCCCTCTCTCTTAAAGGGAAAGGCAGCCTTGCTCTACATGACCCTACTAGTATAACACTACCCCCTCTCTCATAAAGGGATAGGCAGCCTTGCTCTACATGACCCTACTAGTATAACACTACCCCCTCTCTCTTAAAGGGAAAGGCAGCCTTGCTCTACATGACCCTACTAGTATAACACTACCCCCTCTCTCATAAAGGGATAGGCAGCCTTGCTCTACATGACCCTACTAGTATAACACTACCCCCTCTCTCTTAAAGGGAAAGGCAGCCTTGCTCTACATGACCCTACTAGTATAACACTACCCCCTCTCTCATAAAGGGATAGGCAGCCTTGCTCTACATGACCCTACTAGTATAACACTACCCCCTCTCTCTTAAAGGGAAAGGCAGCCTTGCTCTACATGACCCTACTAGTATAACACTACCCCCTCTCTCATAAAGGGATAGGCAGCCTTGCTCTACATGACCCTACTAGTATAACACTACCCCCTCTCTCTTAAAGGGAAAGGCAGCCTTGCTCTACATGACCCTACTAGTATAACACTACCCCCTCTCTCTTAAAGGGATAGGCAGCCTGGCCCTACATGACCCTACTAGTATAACACTACCCCCTCTCTCTTAAGGGATAGACAGCCGTGCCACATGAACCTACTGGTATAACACATCCAACACGTAGCCTTATAATGCTGGTCATTCTGCCGACTGTAGTTTGCGATGCGCTGCGGACGACAGCGTCTTTTGACGGGATTATGATGTCCGAAGGTGGAGCAAAACACGTGAAGCGGATGAGCTTAATCCGTCGGTCTTTGGGGTAGATGGAGATGACTGACGGCTTGCATAGAGGACCACTTTGCCTTCGTGTGCGTTCTTGTCAAATGTATCAGCGGATGAATGGGTAGCTGTGGACGGTGCGACACGCTACATTTAACAACCGACCCCAACCTAGCCTAAGTTTACACGTAGCTCGAATGTGTAGGCTATAGGCAACTTCAGTAACTTTAGCAGTCCGTAGGGTTAAATTACACCACTGCTAAGCAGTGAGTTGACCTGCAAACGCTAGTTAGCTAGAAACAAGAAGCTGGAAATGTTTTCAGTCCAACAAAAGTGATTTATATGTTATATTAAATGTTATATTATATTATTTGTGTCTGTGTGTACACATGGGTGACAACAATCTTTCATTTAATTGTTCACCCATCTGTAAACTATGCCTGCTTGAGAAGGGTACCTGTCCTCGTGCTGTTCCACGGTGTGGGGCGTGTCTCAATGTGACCGCTATACACTGTTCCACGGTGTGGGACATGTCTCAATGTGACTGCTATACACTGTTCCACGGTGTGGGGCGTGTCTCAATGTGACCGTTATACACTGTTCCACGGTGTGGGGCGTGTCTCAATGTGACCGCTATACACTGTTCCACGGTGTGGGGCGTGTCTCAATGTGACCGCTATACACTGTTCCACGGTGTGGGGCGTGTCTCAATGTGACCGCTATACACTGTTCCACGGTGTGGGGCGTGTCTCAATGTGACTGCTATACACTGTTCCACGGTGTGGGGCATGTCTCAATGTGACTGCTATACCAGTGGCGGCTCGTCCATAGGGGCGCAGGGGCGCCGCCCCACCTGGTTGAGAGAGGAAAAAAAAAAAAATTATAATAATTGTGTTTTTTTATTTTTTATTTTTTTGATCCCTAAAAATAAACTAAACATGTTTAAAATGAATAATAATTACTCATTTTATGTATGTTTGTGTTTAAAATGCACAATAACGTTAATATAGCAAATATAAATCATTGTTGTGCGTGCTATTCTCCCCCCTCGTTTGTCATTGACGTCACTCTCATAGAAATTTGGTACCTACCTCCAAACCAAATTTGATAGGCAATGTAGCCTATCAAGGGTCAAGGTTTTGAGGTAGGTACCAAATTTGATAGGCAAATGTAGCCTATCAAGGGTCCTGAATACGATCTCTGGGAGCGCATTTCATTGCGCCCGAACAAGGAAACCAGTCACGCATGCGCGACTCAAATTGAGTGGCGCATGCGTGAGCAAATTGAGTGGCGCATGCGTGAATGCGTGAGCAAAGAAAACCAGTCACGCATGCGCAATTCATAGCCTAGTTGAACCTTATTTGTAAAGCCTGTACTGCTCTGCTCTCAGTTCGGGTCTTGCTGTCTGAGGAGAGGTACGTTGTTGTTTGTTTTTGTCCCGATTATAGTTTTACATTTATTTTTATTGTGGACGATGTAAACGTAAAGTAAAGGGGATAAGAAATGTTGGTCTTGCTGTATAAACATGCAGCTTGTGTCATTTGTATGTAAATGGTGTGGATTGGGGTTTTGTAAGTTTATCGTGGACACGTGCTTCCCCAATGCTAGCTACAGGGTCCTCCGTGTGTTTGTCTGCTAATATAGGCTGTGGTCGAATGTATTAAGCATTTGTATTCTATTTAATTAGTTAAATTCAGAAGCATTTGTTAATGAGTCAGTTCTTGCTGCGTCTTGCTGTCTGAGGAGAGGAGATTGAGACCCGTGTGTGTGGGAGAGACCTCATGTTGCAAGTTTGTTCTTTTTTTGTTCTGTACAGGACACAGCCATTACACTAGCTACCATGGACAATTCTGTCAAATCCCTCAAAGCAACACCATTTGAAAGACGAACACTGCAAGAAAAACTCAGAGTGAAAGAGTTTGGACCTCATCAGCCTGACATCAGCATCCAGCAACAGACAGAGGACGGCTATATATTCGGTCGTTTTCCAGAACCTGGTTTGCTAAGTGGTTCTTGTATAGTTAGTATAGCATAGGTACATAGATTAAACTGTATATTGTATAGTAGTGTAGTGTACATAGGACCCAGTACCTTTTAATTTGTAAGCTTAACATTGTATTGCATTTTATCTCAGGACTTGTATCAGGTCTATTTTATTATCTTCTATTTGGTTCTAATTACTTTTGCACAATCGAATGTAAGACCATATTTAGGTATTATTTTTGATGGCACACTGGGTAGTCTTTCTAATATAAGACCATATTTTTTTCTTATGTTTATTTTCTACTAGGCACCATATAATAAATGTTCTTTCACCATAAGTTTCAAGTTTGTTTATTATTTATCACAACAAAATACAGAATACTGATTGATTGTGCTACATACAGTAAAAATAAAGTAAAAAAAGAAATTAAGCAGTAAGTAAAGGAATGTTCAGTCAATATACATATATACAATACAGAGTAGAATGAGTAACGGTGAGGTTTATATTATGTATAGTTTTTTATTTTTAATTAGCCCTCTCGGTCGTTTACATGGTGAAATGGCGCCACCGTCTGGGCAAATCCGGTATTGCACAGCAGATATGATTTAAAAAAAAATCCTCCTACTTCGGATGTCACCGGCCGCCACTGCTGTCTACTCTAAAAGCCTCTTAATGAACCATTATCTGTGGCTTATTAGCTTATAGCTATTGTTCTATTGTTAGTCAACGTTTTGTACTTTTACCTGAGCACTGGTTCTGTTCTTGGAGGTTTGTTAGGAATTCACTTGTGACTTCTTGACCAGTAGATATCTTGCCTACCTGTTCAATGACCTTATTGTAAGTCGCTTTAGGTAAAAGACTCTGATAAATAACTGTAATGTGATATAATGTAATTGAATGTAATGTGATTTAATGTAATGTGATATAATGTAATGTAATATATGTGATGTAATGTGATATAATGTAATGCAGTGTAATGCATTATACACTCTTAGACACTTAAGTCACTCTTAGACACTAAAGACCCTTGTGGATAACGGTCAATTATGTATAGTCTCAATAATAAAGCACACTGCCTCAACTGTTGACAATGTCTACATGTATTATATGCTACACTATATTGAATATAGTTGGTAGTTTATTCATAGTGGCCTAGGCCACTTGCTGCTGTACCAGCATTTCCTTTCCTCCACCAGTGGTTTCTGTGAAACCACGTGTGCTGATTCATCTCAGAGGAAACTCCCATTTATTTCTGCCTGCTCTTATAGGGGCTGTAGATCTTTACTCCTCCTTTGACATTGAGTCATTTAAGAGACACATACCCATACAGACTTCCAACGCATCAATACTGACCGGTTGTCTAGTTGTTTCTTACTTAACCCCAGTGGTGTTTAGTAACGACTTACAGGTAAGGTGCATGTTTTTTTTAAACTGTACTTCTACCTTTACTCAAGTTCATTTTCAAGCCAGTAATCCACTGTATTTTGTGTATGATCATTTAGATTTAAACTTCTAAGATTGCTCCTAACTATTTTCCACTCCTACTTAAAAGTTAAACAGGCGATGGGGAGCACAGTGGCTCCATGAGAGCCCACTGCAATAGACCTCATGCATGTCGCAAAATGTCACACTTTTTAGCATAATATAAAATAGGATTAAATTTGACATTTAACATTTCAAAGGGTTCTTATAAAACACAGAATGTTTTTTTCTGATGATGTTTGGCCTCTTAGATTGTAATGTGCTCAATCTTGATCTTGATTGTTCTACTTCCAATAGTAGAATAGTAGAAAAAGTATAATCAAATAGTATCAAAGTACTTTTTATTTTTATTCAAATATTTTTGAAGTTATTTTACTTAACTATATATTTTCAGTACTCTACCCACCACTGCTTAATCCACACCCTTGGAAGTGGATCCTGTATTGACCTTGATCCTTACCAATCCTTAAGTATTCAAAAATGCTGTTGTATTAATATATTTATAATTTAACTATAGTTCTGGCTGTAGTCTTTTGGTAAGGTGTTCCCCGAAGAGATTTATGTTTAGTTTATTTTTCAAGGTTGAACAACTCACATCAGAGCTCCTTGAACTTCACTGCAGTTGAATCCAGTTCAACCAAAGGAACCAAACTAAAGTGAGTAGTGGTTGAAATCAGTCTTATATCTGTCTGACCCTCTTGTGACGGAGACTGGGGCATTTCAAGTCCAGGATCCTGGGCGCTGCTACTTATGTCCAAATCAATAAGTACGACCTATTTACACATTTATGTATTCATCCAGGCCCATTTCTGTAGTAAATAGATATATAATTCAAACTGATTCCCTTTGAGTGTAGTTGAGTGTAGTTGAGTGTTTGTTTCACTGTGTCAGTGCAGCTAGCCTACTACACTGTGCAAGCTTCTTGCAGTAACAATAATGTTTTAATAAGACATCAATAAAATGTAACTCCCAGATAAAAACACTGACGTTAAATGGGCTTTCAATAATTTTCTTATTTTTTTTGCCTCAACTGTTGACAATGTTTACATGTATGTATTAAATGCTATATTATATTGTATATTGTTGGTAGTTTCATGTTAGTGGCCTATGCCACTTGCTGCTATACCAGCATTTCCTTCTCTCCAGCAGTGGTTTCTGTGAAACCACGTGTTTAATATCTAAATTTATCTCAGAGGCAACTCCCATTAAT